>JAODAL010038040.1:0-39683 GCA_025379985.1 Phyllomedusa bahiana | reverse complement strand
ACCTCTCCTGACCCCTGTGACCTCTCCTGAAACCTGTGACCTTTTTCCTAAACCCCTGTGACCTCTCTGACACCGGGTGACTTCTCCTACACCTGTAACCTTTCTGCACCTGTAACCTTTCCTAAACCCCTGTGACCCTCCTGACCCCCTGTGACCTCTCCTGACCCTGTGACTTCTCCTGACTCCGGTAAACCTCTCCTGACCCTTGTGACTTCCCCTGACCCCGGTGACTTCCCCTGACCCCCTTGTACCTCTCCTGACCCCTGTGACCTCCCCTGACCCTGTGATTTTCTCCTGACACCTGAAAACCTTTTCCCTTTGACACCTGTGACCTTCCTGACTCCTGTGCCCTTTTCCTAAACCCTGTAAATTCCCTCCTGACACCTGAAAACCTTTCCTGACACCTGTAAACCTCTCCTGACTCCTTGACCTCCCCGGGAAAACCTGTGCCCTTTTCCCCTGACCCTGTTGGGGCCTTCCGGACACCTTTTGGACTTCTCCTGACACCTGTGACTTCCCCTGACCCCTGTGACTTCTCCTGACCCCTGTGACCTCTCCTGACCCCTGTGATTTTCCCCTTGATCCTGTGCCCTCCCCTGCCCACCTGTGACTTTCCTAAACCCCTGTGCCCTTTTCTCCTAAACTTGTTTTTCGGGTAAACCCTTTTTTTCCCTGTAAAATAAGACATTTGGACCCCTTTTCTCAAAAACAATGGTGGAGTCTTCTCAGGGTCCTAGTGAATCTCCCTGTCAATAAAACGGGTTGGGGAAAAGGGAAGACGGGAAATTTTTTCCTTTGACACTGTGAACTTTCCTGACCCCTGTGACATTTCCCTGACACCTTTTGGAACCCTCTCCTAAATTTGTCTGTTTAGTATACCCTTTTTTTCCCCTGTAAGATAAGAATTTAGAACCTTTCTTTTTATGTATTGTGCTGTCCCCTCTGTTATTCTTTCTAGAAATGTATTACTGAACTTTTCAGTTGGGTTTTGGACCATTCTATTTTTAAAGGGGGCGTGTCCCTGCCCCACATGTAAAGGGCAGCTTTTGATTGGACAATGTCAGACAGTGCAAGGGGGCACACCTTTTAATAGGTCCCCCCCGCTGAAAGTTTTAGTTTAAAACGTTTCTAGAAAGGAAACTCAAAATCAGTGTGCATAGGAATAACCCTTTTCCGGGGGGGCCCAAAATTTTCTCGGACACGGGGGGGTCTTTGGGCACATTGATGATTTAGAGAATAGAGAAAAGTTCCTGAAAAAAGATCAATTTTTGCCCCAAATTTAGTCTGTTAAGAGAGTTTTATAGTGAAGCAGCGAAGGAGGGATTATAGCCCCATTGCTCTGTATTGAAAAAGAAAGGGGGGGCGGGGGGGTGAAAAGCGGGGTCCTCGGGGGGATCCCCATTCATCAGGGATTTATGCAAAAGAGTTTTTAATCCCGCCAAATTTCATGTGGCCCCTCCGCCATGAACCCGCCCAACCTTTTTCCGAAAAAAACTTGGCTTCATTGGAGCTACATGATCAAAATGCAAAGGGCACACGTCCCCCCCCATAAAACCCTGCATGAAAAAAAGGCTCATTTTCCCAAAATTTGGATAAAGTCGTTGTATCCGGAGTTTTGTTCACCTTTTCTAAAGCATGCAACAATTTTTTGGAAAAACCCCCGTCAAAATAACCCATATACCACACCCGCACCCTCAAAATTGAGGGGCACCGAGGAGGCCTACTTTTTTGTGATTTAAAGGGGGTTTTCTCCCTTTTTATGATTCCTTTTCCCCATGTAGGGAACGGGGTTTTAAATTGGGAAAACTTTTTTTTGTACTTTTTAATGTTATGCAACAATTTTTGCAAAACCCCCTAATCAATACCTATATACCAAAACCTGCACCCTCAAACCCTTTAGGTCAACCCGGGGGCCTTTCTTTGTGTGGTTTTTTAAAAGGGTTTTTTCACTACTATGATTCCTCTTCAACTGTAGGGAACGGTAAATTGAAAACTTACTTTTTGTACTTTTTACTGTATGCAAACAATGTTGCAAATCTCCTGATCATTATACCCATATACACACCTGCACCTCACCTGGAGGTCACAGAGGAGGCCTACTTTGTGTGATTAAGGAGGTTTTCTCACTACTATGATTCCTTTTCAACTTTTAGGGAACGGTAATTGAAGAAATTTTACTTTTTTTACTTTTTACTGTTTATGCAACAATGTTGCAAACCTCCTGATCATATTCCTATATACCACACCTGCACCCTCACCTGGAGGTCACCAGAGGAGGCCTACTTTGTGGGGGTTAAGAGGTTTTCTCACTACTATGATTCCTCTTCAACATGTAGGGAAACAGTAATTGAAGACTTTTACTTTTTGTACTTTTTAATGTTATGCAACAATGTTGCAAACCTCCTGATCATATACCTATATACCACACCTGCACCCTCACCCGGGGTCACCAGAGGAGGCCTACTTTGTGTGGTTAAGAAGGTTTTCTCACTACTATGATTCCTCTTCAACATGTAGGGAACGGTAAATTTAAGACTTTTACTTTTTTTTTTACTTTTTTTTTCTTTTTACTATTATGCAACAATGTTGCAAAACCCTGGTCATATTCCTGTATACCACACCTGCACCTCAAACCCGGAGGTCACCAGAGGCCTACTTTGTGTGGTTAAGGAGGTTTTTCATTACTATGCTTTCAATGTGTAGGGAATGGTAATTGAAGACTTTTACTAAATAATTGTCTTTTGAATTGCCTGGTCAGGAGATAAAAAATTTTTTATCTGCTCTTTGGTTACGGTCCATATTTCCCTTCCCTGTTTATAGGTGCGGGAGTGCGTCCATGGTAGGAGATAAGAGAGTTTTTATCTGCTTGAGTGCAAAAGGTCTCTAGATTCCCGTCCATATTCCCTTCCTGATTGACAGAGGCGGGGGAGTGACGTACCATGGTCAGGAGATAAGAGAGATTTTATCTGCTCTGAGTGCAATAGATGGTCTAGCTTAGGTTCATTTCTCCAGGCCCGGAGCATTTGCCCGGTGGGCCGCTGGGGCCCGGGCTGCAGCGCCGGCTGGATCACCCGCCGAGGAGGCCGGTGTCCCCCCCCCAGCGGCCCCGGAGGCCGGCCCCGGTCTGTGGCGACGTTCAGGGGCAGCAACGGTCGCATCTCCCGACCAGCCCCCTGTGCCAGGGGGCCCGAAAGGCCCCCCTTTCATAGGCTGCATGGCCGGGCAAGACCAACCATGCGAAAAACCGGCCGCCCCCTGCATCGTGCGGGCAAGCAGGGCCGGGCTGAAAAAGCCGGGTTCCTGTTGTTCGCTCCAGGAGAACCGCGCAGCTCCCAGGAGGCCACGCAGCAGGCGCACGATGTGATGACGTCATTGCGCGCCTGTTTGGCGACCTGTACCAGGAAGCCAGCGGCCGCTCCGGAGAGGTGGGGAGGAGGGGACAGAGGTGGTTTTTTTTTTAATTTTTTTTAAAAAATTTCTGTCCCTGCCTACCTATACCTGCCCTGGCTGCCTATACACTGCCCTTTCCCCCCTATCACTGCCCCCGGCTGTATACATGCCCCGCCCCCTTACATCCCTGGGCCTTACCTGCCCTGCCTACGTTACCTGCCCTGGCCCATCATGCCCCTGGCCGGGCCGTCTTAACACCACATGGGCCCCGGGCCCGGCTGTGCACTGGGCCCCCCCCAAAAAACCCCCAAGCACTTTGGGGGGGGTCCAGTAGATTACATTGGTTCAAAGGGATCCCTTGGGCTACCTGAAAAAAAAGGGATGGGGCAAATCCTACAAAACCCCCTTGGGGATAATAACTTGTATTAAGTCCCCAAAATAAGGTTGCACTGAGAAATAGAGCAGAATGAAACCCACACAGGGCTAATTGCTCTATTATTCCCTATGATTTTGTCCAGTATCCCGGGGAAAATTCTTTTCATAAACCCCGACAGATACTCAGGAGTACAAAATCGTATTTTGAACCCCCCCTTTCAGGAAAATTATTTGAAAGAAACTTATAACCATAATGCAAATCTCCCCTTTTTGGCGGGGGGGTCCCCCCCCCCCCTCCCGGGGGGTTGGCATTCCTCCCCCCGCCCGAGGCGGGGGGGGGGGTCCTTTTAAAATTCCCCGGCGCAGGTAGCGTGGGCGCTACTCTTGCGCCGCCTCGTCCCACAGGGGGTTGCGCGGCCGCAGGGCCCCTCACCCCCTGCAGTCTGCTGTAGCGCCACCGGCTTTCCGACAGAAGAGGAGGAAAATCAGTAAGTAACCATTTTTTTTAATGTTTTAAAACTACTGCCCGCCTGCCACCCATAATACCCTGCCCCTGCCTGGCTATGAATACCCTGCCCTGCTGCCTATATACCCGCCCCTGCTGCCAGCCCATATACCCTGCCCTGCCTGGCTATATACCCTGCCCTGCCTGCCCCTATACACTGCCTGCCTGGCTATATACCCTGCCCTGCCCATATACCCTGCCTGCCTGGCTATATACCTCCCCTGCCTGCCCATATACACTGCCATGCCTGGCTAACAACCCTCCTGCCCATATACCCTGCCCTGCCTGGCTATATACCCTGCCCTGTCTGCCCATACACTGCCCTGCCTGCCCATATACCGGCCTGCCTGCCCATGATACTCTCCCTGCTGCCCATATACCCTGCCCTGCCTGGCTATCTACCCTGCCCTGACCGCCCATATACCCTGCCCTGCCTGCCACCCATATACCCTGACCCTGCCCTGCTATATACCCTGCCCTGCCTGCCCATATACACTGCCCTGCCTGCCCATATACCCTGCCTGGCGTGCCCATAATACCACTGCCTCCTGCCATATACCCGTGCCCTGCTGGCTATATACCCTCCCCTGCCCTGCCCATTATACCCTGCCCTGCCTGCCCATATACCCTGCCCTGCCTGGCTATATACCCTCCCTGCCTGCTAATAACCCTGCCTGCTAATACCCGGCCGCCTGCCCATATACCCTGCCCTGCCTGGACATATACCCTGCCCTGCCGCCCAGATACACGGCCCTGCCTCCCATATACCCTGCCCTGCTGGCTATATACCCTGTCCCTGCCTGGCCTATATACCCGCCCTGCCTGCCCATATACCCTGCCTGGCCATAGACCCTGCCCTGCCTGCCCATATTCACTGCCCTGCCTGCCCTTGATACCCTGCCCCTGCCCTGGCTATATACACTGCCCCTGCCTGCTATATAACACTGCCCCCTGCCGGCTACATACACTGCCCTGCCTGCCTCATATTACCTGCCTGCTATAATCACTGCCCCTGCCTGCTATATACACTGCCCCTGCTGGCTAAATACACTCCCTGCCTCCCATATAACTGCCCCTGCCTGCCCCATAAATACCTGCCCCTGCCTGGCTATACACTGCCCCCTGCTGCCTCCAATAATCCATACAATGGCCAACTCTCCTGTTTTTGGCGGGGGGGTCCCGCTATTTTTGGCCCCTCCCCCCTCGGACCGGGAGTTGGCATTCCGCCCCGCCGCCTCAGGACGCGGGGGTCCGTTAAATTTACCGCGGCGCAAATAGCGCTGGTGCGCTACGCTTTGCCGCCGCCGCCCGCTCCTACAGCGGGTGAAGCGGCCGCAGCGGCAGCTCACCCGCCCGCGTTCTCCACTGTGCGGAGGAGGCAGAGGGAATCCTCCCTCCTCCCTCCTCCCCCTGTATGTACGGCGTCTGTGCGCGCTGCATACAGGTCAGCGGCGCAGGGGAAAGTGACCGCGGCTTGCAGGGGAGTGACGCGCGGCTGCTCTCACTTCCCCCTGCGCCGCTAGGAGATCGCTGGAGCGGCCGTGCTGCAGGAGCCTGGTGAGGTAATGTTGAATTTTATTATTTTATTTTATTATTAGCTTTAGGGGGCTCCACCTGCAACAAGGGGGCTCTACCTGGCAACAGAGGGGACATCTACCTGGCAACAGAGGGGACACTACCTGGCAACCAGAGGGACACTACCTGGCAACAGAGGGGCACTTCCTGCAACAGAGGGGAACATCTATCTGGCAACAGAGGGGCACTACCTGGAAACAGAGGGGCACTACCTGGCAACAAGGGGGAAACATCTACCTGGCAACAAAGGGGGCACTACCTGCAACAGAGGGGACAATACCTGCAACAAAAGGGAACTACCTGGCACAAGGGGCACTACCTTGCAACAAAGGGGCACTAACCGTGGCAACAGAGGGGCACTACCTGCAACAGAGGGGGCACTACCTGGCAACAATAGGGGCACTACCTGGCAACAAGGGACATCTACCTGGCTTAACGAGTGGACCTCTACCTGGCTAACAGTGGGGGCCCCTACCTGGTCTAACAATGGGGGCACTACCTGGCTAACAATGGGGAACTACCTGGCTACAATGGGGGCACTACCTGGCTAACAATGGGGCATCTACCTGGCTACAAATTTGGCTCTACCTGCTACAAGGGGGCAACTACTTGGCTACAAGGGCATCGACCGGCCTGTAAGGGCACTACCTGTTATGGGGGCTACTACCTGGCTAAAGGGCATTCTACCTGCTTTCTTCAGCCGTTATGCAGTTAGGTGGAGTGGGTGTGGCTTTTTTTAAGGGCGTGGCATACCGACAAGATGGGCCGTGTCCATGCAAATCTTTACCCTTGCGCGCCGCTACGCGCGCCGCCTACTAGATTCTCCTGCTTTTTTCATTTTCAAAGTTGCATACTATGCCATATACTGCCTCCTGCCTGCCCATATACTGCCCTGCCTGGCGATAAATCGGTCCTGCCTGGCAATATACCGGCCCTGCCTGCCCGAATTACTGGCCCTGCCTGCCCTGATTACTAAGACGTTGTTGCGTTACAGTCTGCAGGGACGAGTGGCGGCCGGGAGAAGTGGTTTATGGTTGAAAGAAAAGGAAAAAGAACATTCAGAGAACGACGACAAAGACAGAACGCCCTCCGTGAGTCCCTCGTGCAGGTGTATTTTGCTACTATATTCGATTAGTGCTGTGCTCTGTCATATAATGGTGACCTGAGCTGTAAAAGTTTATAATTTGTATCTTTGAGTATTTTCTTTTTTTTTGTGAGGGGAGGGGGGTGTTGTTAGGGTGGGAGGGAGGGAGGGGGGGTTTGTTAGGGTGGGAGGGGAGGGGGTTTGTTAGGTGGGAGGGGAGGGAGGGGGCCCCAGTACACCTCTCTGCCCAGGGCCCATAGTGCTGTTAAGACGCCCGTCCCTGGCGTGATGTTGTTCCTGATGGGAGCCTGTTTACGTTGATCCCAGCTCTCAGCAGGTCATTCACTAGTCCCCCATGTCGTTCGGGATTTTTTCCTCACCGTTCTTGTGATCAATTTGCCCCACGGGGTGAGATCTTGCGTGGAGCCCCAATGGAGGAGATTATCAGTGTCTTGTGTCTTCCATTTTTCTAATTATTGCTCCCACATTGATTTCTTAAAACACCAAGCTGTTTGCCTATTGCTGAATTAGTCTTCCCAGCCTGGTGCAGGGCTACAATTTGGTTTCTGGTGTCCTTCGACAGCTCTTTGGTCTTCACCATAGTGGAGTTTGGAGTGTGACTGGTTGTGGACAGGTGTCTTTTATACTGATAACAAGTTCAAACAGGGGCCATTACTACAGGTAATGAGTGGAGGACAGAGGAGCCTCTTACAGAAGAAGTTACAGGTCTGTGAGAGACGGAAATCTTTCTTGTTTGTAGGGGACCAAATACTTATTTTCCACATAATTTACCAATAAATTATTTCCAGATCAGACAATGGGATTTTCTGGATTTTTTCCTCATTTTGTCTCTCATAGTTGAGGTCGACCTATGATGTCAGTTACAGAAGCCTCTCTCATCTTTCTAAGAACTTGCACAATTGGTGCCTGACAAAATACTTTTTTCCCCACTGTATACAGGGCGACATGTACTGTATGAACGGGGCTGTGCCAGAAGTCTGGCGTCTTTTCAGCCCAACATCTAGCGCAGCCCCCTTCACTATAGTTTACAATCTTTGTTGTCTTTGTTGTCCTTAACAACCAATCAATCAGAGCTCATAGCAACCAATCACAGCCCATAGCAACCAATCACAGCCCATAGCAACCAATCAGAGCCCAAAGCAACCAATTAGAGCCCAAAGCAATCAGAGCCCATAGCAAGCAATCAGAGCCCATAGCAAGAAATCACAGCCCATAGCAACCAATCAGAGTCCAAAGCAACCAATTAGAGTCCAAAGCAACCAGAGCTCATAGCAACCAATCACAGCCCATAGCAACCAATCACAGCCCAAAGCAACCAATTAGAGCTCATAACAACCAATCAGAGCCCATAGCGACCAATCAGAGTCCAAAGCAACTAAAACTCATAGCAACCAATGAGAGCCCATAGTAACCAATCACATCTCATAGCAACCAATAAGAGCTCATATTAACCAATCCCAGCTCATGGCAATGAATCAGAGCCCATAGCAACCACTTAGAGCCCAGCAACCAATCAGAGCTCATAACAACCAGAGCCCAAAGCAACCAGAGCTCATAGCAACCAATCAGAGGTCATAGCAGCTAATCAGAGCCCATAGCAACCAATCACAGCTCATAGCAACCAATTATAGCTCATAGCTGCCTCTCCCCTCTCTCAATCCCTTCACTGGTTGCCCATTGCCCAGCGAATCCAGTTCAAGCTAGCGACCTTGACCTACAAGGCTCTCCATAACCTCTCCCTCCATATATCTCTGACTTAATCTATAAATATCTCCCCTCACGCAACCTCCGCTCCTCACAGGACCTTCTTCTCTGCTCTTCTCTTGTCAGCTCCTCACACAACCGTCTCCAAGACTTCTCCCGTGCTTCCCCCACACTCTGGAACTCACTGCCCCAACACATCAGACTCTCCTCCACGCTCACCAGCCTCAAATGCAACCTGAAAACCCATCTCTTCAGGAGCCTATAACCAACATTAACCGTGTTGCACTGCTCCACCCCACAAACATGTCTGCCCCTCACCTGCTGTCTCTTCCCTCCTTCCCTGTAGATTGTAACATACATGCCAACTCTCCCGCTTTTGGCGGGGGGTCCCGCTAATGGGGGTTCCCCCCCCGCCCTCCCGGCAGAGTTGGCATTCCTCCTGCCACAAGCAGGCAGCGGGGGTTCTTTAAATGACCGCGGCACGAGAGTAACGCTGGTGCGCTATTCTGGCGCCGCTGGGCCGCTCCTACAGGCGGGTGAAGCGGCCACTCACCCGCCCGGCGCGTCTCACTGTGCAGGGAGGAGGCAGGAGGGATCGTTCCCCTCCTCCCTCCTCCCCCTGTATGTACAGCGACCAGTCAGAGCCCATAGCGACCAGTCAGAGCCCATAGCGACCAGTCAGAGCCCATAGCAACCAATCAGAGCTCATAGCAACCAATCAGAGCCCATAGCCACCAATCAGAGATCATAGCAACCAATCAGAGTACATAGCAACCAATCAGAGCTCATAGCAACCAATCAGAGCTCATAGCAACCAATCAGAGCGCAACTTTCATTTCATCAAGAGCTCTGGAAAAATGAAAGCTGTGCTCTGGTTGCTATGAGCTCTGACTGTTTACTATGAGTTCTGGTTGGTTGCTATGGGCAACAAAGCCAGTCTTGCTGCTAGACAGTTTTCATAGACGAGACCCACTGTGTGAATATAACCTACATTTTTTAAAGGGATTTTCTCACCATCCTGTTTCACAGTCACAGACAGCTTCAGACTCACACTGCCTGGTCAGGCTGTGGGTGGGTCTATAGCAGTGATTATCATATTTAGCACTTCTATAACTAGCTGATCCTGTTACAGTGACATAAGTGCAGAAAACAAAAGGAAGACTAAACAAAGGTAGATCATATAATATTGTTAGAGATAAAGAGTCTGCTCCGGAGTGCACGCCGACCATGGTGAATTCACTCCCTGAACTCTGGCTAATCAGCAAGGGTGGTATGGAAGGTTGCATAGTTTGTAAGTTACATAGTTACATGGTTTGTAAGGCTGAAAAAAGACAAGACGTCCATCCAGTTCAGCCTATTTTGCTAAAGTGTTGCTAAGGTAACCTAGAGACACTTTTGTGCACTCAGAGTAGATAAAATCTCTCTTATCTCCTGACCAAGGTAAAATCAAAATACCAATGTATTTAGAAAAAAGTCTTCAATTCCCTGTCTCTTCTTGTTGAAAGCTAATCTTTGCAGTGAGAAAACCCCTTTAACTGTTAGACAAGCCATTTACTCACATGGCATCCAGCGCCCCAGTGTCAGAATACAGCAGCCTTTTACCCAAATTTAAGGCCGCTCTCCTGCCCTATGGCGTGCGACGCTTATAGCTCATTACTGTAGTTTCATGACAGAACGTTAGGCTATGTTCACATGGCTTATTTGCGGGGCGTACTTACGCCCCACAATTACGCTGTGTGGACGGGGGCAGGGCGGGGGCCCGGCACCTCGCCGGCCCATAGACTTTCAGTACCAGCGGCGCGTATACGCCGCTGGTAATTCACATGTCACTTATCTCCCCCCGCGGCCTATTCGCCGAGCAGGGAGAGGAGACGTAATCCATAGTTCTCTATGAGAATGACCATATTATTATTATTATTATTTATTTTAAAGCGCCATTGATTCCAGGGCGCTGTACATTCGAGGGGGTTACATACATTACATAAGTCAAACGAGTACAGTGATAAGGGATAATGACAATTGGCACGACAGAGGGAGAGAGGACCCTGCCCGCGAGGGCTTACAATCTACAAGGAGGGGGGAAAGAGACAGGAGGTGAGGGGCAGACATGTTTGAGGAGGAAGTAGTGACAGCAAGGTTAGTGTAGGTTATAGGCAAGCCTGAAGAAATGGGTTTTCACGTTGCTTTGAAGTTGGGTGAGAGTGGAGGAGAGTCTGATGTGTTGGGCAGTGAGTTCCAGAGTGTGGGTGTAAGCACGGGAGAAGTCTTGGAGACTTGTGGAGGAGTTGATAAGGGTGAGAGCAGAGGAGAAGGTCCTGTGAGGAGCGGAGATTGCGTGAGGGGGAGATATTTGGAAATGAGGGAGAGGTCATGGAGAAGCCTTGTAGGATCATGGTTAGTAGCTTGAAATGAATTTGCTGGGCAATGGGAAGCCATGAAGGGATTTGGCAGAGGGGAGAGGCAGAGGAGTAGCGAGGAGAGAGGTGGATAAGACGGGCAGCAGAGTTAAGGATGGATTGGAGGGGAGCGAGAGTGCTAGCTGGAGGCCACTGAGAAGGATGTTGCAGTAGTCCTAGGCGGGAGATGACAAGGGCATGGACCAGCATTTTGTGTGTCTCATAGCCGAGGAATGAGCGGATGCGAGAGATGTTTTTCAGTGAGGCGGCAGCAGAGGATGAGGGTTGGATGTGGGGGTTTGAAAGATAAAGCAGAGTCTAGGATTACCCCAAGACAGCGGACTTGCGGCACCGGTGAGAGTGTAGAGCCGTTGACTGAGATAGAGAGATCAGGGGCCGGGGTAGAGTTGGACGGTGGAAAGATGATGAGTTCTGTTTTCTACACATTTAGTTTTTACGAGATGTGATGAGAAGAAGGAGGAAATGGAGGACAGACAGTCAGGGATCTGGGAGAGAAGAGAAGTGACATCTGGGCCGGAGATATAGAGTTGGGTATCATCAGCATACAGGTGGTAATGAAAGCCGTGTGAGGCTATGAGCTGACCGAGACCAAGGGTATAGATAGAGAAGAGTAGTGGGCCCAGACTGACCCTTGGGGACACCAACAGAGAGTGGCCGGGAGGGAGGAGTGAGCCAAGAATGAGAGACGCTGAATGTCCGATCAGTGAGGGTACGGGAGATCCAGGAAGAAGCCAAGTCTGTGATGCCGAGGGAGGAGAGGATGTGTAGCAGGAGGGAATGGTCGACAGTGTCAAAGGCAGAGGACAGGTCTAAGAGGAGGAGCACAGAGTAATGGAGAAGGCAGAGGACAGGTCTAAGAGGAGGAGCACAGAGTAATGGAGAAGGCAGAGGACAGGTCTAAGAGGAGGAGCACAGAGTAATGGAGAAGGCAGAGGACAGGTCTAAGAGGAGGAGCACAGAGTAATGGAGAAGGCAGAGGACAGGTCTAGGAGGAGGAGCACAGAGTAATGGAGAAGGCAGAGGACAGGTCTAAGAGGAAGAGCACAGAGTAATGGAGAAGGCAGAGGGCAGGTCTAAGAGTAGGAGCACAGAGTAATGGAGAAGGCAGAGGTCAGGTCTAATAGGAGGAGCTCAGAGTATTGGAGAAGGCAGAGGGCAGGTCTAAGAGGAGGAGCACAGATTAATGGAGAAGGAAGAGGACAGGTCTAGGAGGAGAAGCAGAGTAGTGGCATGAGGCTTTAGCAGTCACTAGGTCAGTGACTTTGGTTAGGGCGGTTTCGGTAGAGTGGTGGGGTCGAAAACCAGATTGTAGTGGGTCAAGAAGAGAGTTGGAGGAGAGGTGGGAGGACAGCTGAAGATAGACGTGCTGCTCGAGGAGTTTGGAAGCAAAAGGGAGCAGTGAGATGGGGCGATAGTTGGACAGAGAGGAGGGGTCAAGGGTTGTTTTTTTTAGGATAATAATGACCATAATGACTTGGACGTATTCCAGCTGTAATTTGCGCACTACGGTGTGTAATTATGGACTGAAATACGTCCCATTTAAAGCCGTGTGAACATAGCCTAAGACATACAACATATAAATCACTTTCATAGTCTCCTCTATACACCGCTCCCATGTGGAACGGATGGTGACAGGCGACAGTTGTCCTGATATCGTCTGGTCCTAACGTACGACGACAGGTTCTAACAGAAAACTTCTAAAACAAGACACCACCGGAGGTGGGCGCAGCTGCCGCCCCTCTCCATGCAACTATCTCTTATGTTACTAGTGACCACCCATAGGTCTGTTCTGCTGGCCACGTCCAGAGGATGTGGAACGGCTTTAGGCCACAATGTTTAGGATTTGTTCACGGCTATGATCAGACATGCACATCCTCCGAAAGAAGACGCCATCGTATGCTACACACGGGTCCCCATTGACTCCCATGATACAGAAAATGTATAATATGCAGTATACATTGTGAAATGCCTCAACACAGAAAAAGGACAACTCTCACTGTTCTATACAGGTAAGAAAGGGAATATAGACGTACCCCAGTTGGACAGACACAAAGACAGTCTTTTGCCCTCCATCTGGTGAATGGAGTCCTTTGTATACAGGAAAAGCTTCTCCCAGTGTATACACCAAACATAGGGCTCAGGTGCAGCATTAACAATGCCTTATATATAATTTATCTCTTCTTCCTTAAAGGGATGTTCTTCCCATGCTGTTTCACAGAGCCACAGCCAGCTTCAGCTCTCACCTCCTATTCAGGCTGTGGGTGGTTCTATAGCTTCAGGCTCCCACTTCCTGTTCAGGCTGTGGCCGGTTCTACAGCTTCAGGCTCCCACTTCCTGTTCAGGCTGTGGGCGGTTCTAACAGCTTCAGGCTCCCACTTGCTGTTCAGGCTGTGGCCGATTCTACAGCTTTAGGCTCTCACTTCTTGTTCAGGCTGTGGGCAGTGTTATAGCTTCAGGCTCCCACTTCCTGCCCTGGATGTAAAATGACCTACAGGCTCACACTTCCTATTCCAGCTGTGGGCAGTTCTATAGCCTTAGGCTCCTTCTTCCTGGTAAAGCTGTGGGTGGTTCTACAGCTTTAGGCTCCTTCCTGTTAAGGCCGTGGGCAGTTCTACAGCTTCAGGCTCACACTTTCTATTCTAGCTGTGAGCAGTTCTATAGCATTAGCTTCCTTCTTCCTGGTAAAGCTGTGGCTGGTTCTATGGCTTCAGGCTCCCACTTCCTGATCAGGCTGTAGGCAGTTGTACAGCTTCAGTCTCCCATCTTTTGTTCAGCCTGTGGGTGGTTCTACAGCTTCAGACTTCCACTTCAGGCTGTGGGCGGTTCTATAGCCTCAGGTTCACACTTCCTATTCCAGCTGTGGACAGTTCTACAGCTTTAGGCTCCTTTCTCCTGTTAAGGCTGTGGGTGGTTCTACAGCTTCAGGCTCCCACTTCCTGTTCAGGCTGTGGGCGGTTCTAGAGCAGTGACTGACATTTCAGCTCTGTTATTCCTAGCTGAGCTTGTTAGAGGGACATTAGTGTTAAGAGCAGGGCAGAAAGCTCTAAAGGGTTAAAGTTTGTCAGAAGGAAATATAAACCAGCTCCTGTGCTGCTGATAAGACACAGCAGGGAGTCACGTCACCATTCCAGCCACTGCTAGAGCAGAGAGAGTTGGTCGGTTACTTGTATACACCAGCAGGAGATAAGAAGTGCTCTAACCCTGAAAAGAAGCAAAATCTGAACAGCAATGTATTTGATAATAGTCTCTATTTCATATTGCCTCCATGTCTAAAGCCAATCAGTGTGGTGTGAGTGCCCCTTTAAGGGAGCCTGCTGATAGCACTGTGGACATGTAGTCAGCAGAAGTGACTAAGGAGTGGCGAATAATAATGGGAATACGTATGGGGCTCTGTAGCTGTGGCCCCCAGGACTCTCGTTCACCTGCTACCATGGTTCTGCATTATGTGCACAGTGACTCATCCGTGTCCTACGTGTGGTCACATACCGCCCGCTTTGACACACAACATGGCCGCTCCTCCTCTATTCTATTCTCAAGGCCGCTCACCAGGGTCAAGACAAATAAATATCATTCATCGACAATAAAAAAAAAAAAACAAGGTTTTTATACTTTTTTGTTAAATAATTCCTTCCTATCTCTATGTTCTGTTCTTTATATTATGCAGCGTCTGCCCTTCCATCTACAATAACACTGCTTTCCCAGACTCCTGAAGAGCAGCCTGGCCTAGCAGTCAGAGGAGTCACTGTATGATTGGGTAGCGGTGGCCCTACAAATCATCATCCAGCTTTCCCAGATATAGATGCAACTAAGAAATAGTTTCATAGCATTTTTAACAATCTGATATCTGCTGATCTCCCAACACCTACATAGAGCCTCACCCTAATGAGAAACATTACCCCCTTTAAGCTTACAGCCACATGGCGCACAACTATCGAGTTCCCCAACATCATGCGCTGTCCCAACCCCAACTGCACAGCAATTAAAGGGGTTGTCCAATAATCAAAATTCAAAGAAATTGGGGTCATAGAGGGCAAAAAAGCCCAAAACTGGTACTTACTTAGCCGTTCCCCGCCACTGGCAGTCCGGAGCCCCCGATCATCCGCTCCTCTTCACTTCCGGATTCTCATCCTGACATAGAGGAGAGGCTCCCGCTCTAGTCACTTACAATGGAGCGTAAGGGAGCGTTCACACGGCAATGACAAGATACCGGTCACAATATCCGACTGGTATTTTGTCGTTTTTTTTGCACGTTGGGGGGGGTGGGGGGGAGGCTTTTGTGCACGGTTTGCGGTTACAAGCCGCCCCCCCTTCACATTGAACTGTTCATGTGCCGCCCGAAAAGCGGTGGAAGAATGAACATGTTCTAAGTTTTTCGTTATGCTGGCAGTGTAAAAAGCCATTCAGGCAGAAAATCCGTGCACGGGGACTGCTGAACGGATTTTCTATTTAAAACAATGTAAAAGCTTGACAGTAAAATCCGAAAACAGTCTGTAAATTTGACTGAAAACCAGTGCTGTGGGGATGAGCCCTAAGGGTATGTTCACATGGTATATTCGGGCACGTACTGTACAGACGCCGGATGTTTTGGAAGTACACTCTGATCAGCGCGTACTTCTAAAACACGGGGTAGAGGGGCCGACCCCATTTTCATGCATTGTCAGCGGCGCGAAAAATTTACATGTCACTTCTCTCCCCCGGCGTACAATACGATCATATTGTACGCCGGGGCAGACGAGGCGTAATTCATAGCTCTCTATGAGCGCTATGAACTACCGTAAGTGCGGCGTGCATTTTGCGTATATTAGGCTATGTTCACACAGCTTAATTGCGGGACGTATTTCGCCATGTGTACGGGGGCGGGGGGAGGGGGGGAGGCGGCAGCTTGCCGTCCCCATACACATGCATTATCCACAGCGCGTATACGCCGTGAATAAGTAGTATGTCACTTCTCTCCCCGCTCGCCGTATTGGGCGAGCGGGGAGAGGAGACGTAATCCATAGTTCTCTTGGCAGGATTGGGAGGAAAGTATCAAGGTGTTTTTTATTATTATTTTTGTGCCCACCCTTCCCCAATTTCATGAGTTTTGCCTTAATCCCTTAGGGTACGTCCCCACTGCACTGGTTTTTTAGTCAGTTTTACAGACGGTTTTCGGGTTTACATTGGTTTTAGTAGAAAATCCGTGCAGCAGTTCACGCAGCACGGATTTTCCGCCAGACGATTTTTGAGACCGCCGGCATTCCAAGAAACTTAGAGCATGTTGATTCCGAAAACCAGGCGGAACATGAACAGTTCAATGTGAAGGGGAACGGCTGAGTCCGCAAACTGCGACCAAAAGCCGTCTCCCTACGTGCCAGAAAACATCAAAATACCAGTGGGATAATCCAATGATGTCTTTTGTCATTACCTTTAGGCTATGTTCACACGGCTGATTTCGAAGCTAGATTTTCGGCGTACATATCCGCGTCAAACCCTCGTCTGAAAAGCGCTGCTTTGAGGTGCTGTTCAGACGAGGTTTTGATCAGGTTTTTGACGAGGTTTTCCAACACTATTTTCTTTCTGAAACACCCATTCATATTAATAGCCAGGGCAAAAACAGGTTAATTACTGCAAAAAGGAGTTGGACGAGTTTTTGAAGCTCTCCATTGATTCCTATGGGGATTTTCAGCGTTGAAAATGCTTCAAGAATTGACGTCACTTCTTTCTCAGCGCCCAAAACAGCGTCCAAAGAAGCACGGAAAATGTGTGGAAAAACCTTGTGGTGTGTGAACTGCAGCGCTGTTTTCCATAAGAATCAGTAAAAATTAACTAGGGGCATTTTTTTACGCTGTTTTGGGCAAGGAAATGGCCCGAAAAAAACAGCGTCAAAATCAGCCGTGTGAACTTAACCTTACTAGCATAGGACATCCTGGTGCCGGTAAGGGTTTATGTTCTGGCTCCTAGAACCGCCATCTTTGAATATACAATACAATGCAGAAGGGTGTACTAACGATTAAAGGGGTCGTCTCACTACAGAGACAGCTGCTTTTTATGTTAAAGATCTCCCAAAAACAAGTCACTTTGCAGTATGTGTCCATTAACAGTGTCCTACCTATTTCTAAATATCCCCTCCTGTATGGGCTGCATCAGCTCCTCAGGTCGCTATAGCTACAGACCTGTTCGATCTCTCCTGTTTAGCCCCACCAGGGTTTGCTAAAAGCTACAGACCTGTTCCATTTCTCCTGATAGGCTGCCAGCACTGGTTGCTATAGCCACAGACCTGTTCCATCTCTCCTGATAGGCTGCCAGCGCTGGTCGCTATAGCTACAGACCTGTTCAATCTCTCTTAATAGGCTGCCAGTGCTGGTCGCTATAACTGCAGACCTGGTGTCCTCAGCAGCTCCTCACTGCAAACCAGTAGAAGCCAGTAAGCATGATTCTGAATTAAAAAATGAAACCGAGAAAGCAGGACTGAGGTAAGATGACTTGATGTTGTGAGACAACCCCTTTATTCTCCATAGTGGTCCAGCACCCTAGGGGGACTCAATATTACAGTGTAAAAAAAATAGTTTTAAAGTATAAATTTTTTTTAAAAATGTAAAAGTTAAAATTACTTTTGCCATTTTACAAATAAATAATAAATAAGTGACACATACTTCATATCGCCGCGTCCATAAAAGTCTGATCTATTATATATATGGATAACATCATTTATTCCGTATGCTAAAGAAAAATTTTTTAAAAAAATTCCAAACAACAAAATTGCGTTTTTTTGGTCATTTCACATCCCCTAGAAATTGGAATAAAAATTATCAACAAAGAGCATCTATCCCAAAATGGCAGCAATGCAAAGTACACAAAAGATGCTCCATCACTCCGGTCCACGAGTGGAAGTCCAGAAAAGTGATTGGTCGCAGAAAATAACGCTGCGGCGCAATTTATAAAAAACAGAAAATGTTTGGCTTTTTTTTACGGTACTAAATCATAATGAAAACCCAACATATCTGGTATTTGCCGGATTTGTATCAACCTTTTTTCACCTCACACCACTTATAATTTTTGGGTGGTTTCCCGGGGTATATTCTGTGGTACGGCGAACGACACCATCTTGTCCCGCAAAATAAAAATCTTTGTCTGTCTGCGTAGATGGAAAATTATAAAAGTTATGGTTCTTGGAAGTCGAGGAGGAGAAAAAATGAACCTTTGAGCCATATTAATATGACCGGCTGTCCAGAAGGCGGTGTGTTATAATTCACACCAGCAATATAATAACAGGGGGCATAATGGTCAGTCTGCGCACGTAAACATTTTTATAGACGGCATTTAAGGCGGCTCCTCGCAGTCTGTGCGGGGTTCCTGCATAGTCCACATTTTTATACTCCCTACAAGGAGACACGAGGCTGTGATGTCTATGGATGGGGCAGCATACAGTTTCACCCCGGCCAGCTGACACAGAGGAATGGCGCCTGAACAAGTGGATGGACCGAACGTATGTCACAGAAGGCACAACAGATGCCGTACAGCAGGGGGTGCAACCTGTGGCCCTCCAGCTGTCAGGAAACTGCAACTCCCAGCATGCTCTCAGAGAAGAGGGAGTTCATGGGCTGACAGAGCATGATGGATCTGGAATCCAGGGGACAAGGTGGCATGATGGATTAGTAGTCCAGCACTATATAGTGCATGACGGATTAGTAGTCCAGCACTATATAGTGCATGATGGATTAGTAGTCCAGCACTATACAGTGCATGATGGATTAGTAGTCCAGCACTATATAGTGCATGACGGATTAGTAGTCCAGCACGATACAGTAAATGATGGATTAGTAGTCCAGCACTATACAGTGCATGATGGATTAGTAGGCCAGCACTAGCACTATACAGTGCATGATGGATTAGTAGTACAGAGCACGGCATGCTGGGAGATGTAGTTTCAAGCCTGTGAGTCGAGCGCCACAGATTGCAGGACATTATGGAGCAGGATTATTTAGGGTTGTTCACACCAGGGATTTAGATCTATAGATATTTATCTGCATCAAAGTTTTATTGCATTCCGTGTTCCACTTATTTCAATGGAAAAAAATTGGTGCAGACGACGTGAAAATTCCCGACACGGACTTAAAATCTGTGTTGTGGAAAAACAGAAGGGATTCAGCGTCAGAGAGCCGCAAAATAAATTAGCCCTGTCAAGAAAGTGGTAAAGGGGTTGTCTCACTATATTGATTCATCCTACCTCAGTCCTGTTTTCTTGGTTTCATTTTTGAATTCAGGGGCTTTTGGAATTACCAGCTACTACTGGTCTGCTGTGACGAGCTGCTGAGGACGCCAGATCTGTAGCTATAGCGACCATCGCTTGCAGCCTATCAGAAGTGATCAATCAGGTTTGTAGCTATAGCGACCAGCGCTGGCAGCCTATCAGAAGAGATCGAACAGGTTTGTAGCTATAGCGACCAGCGCTGGCAGCCTATCAGAAGAGATCGCACAGGAATGTAGCTATAGCGTCCAGCACTCGCAGCCTATCAGGAGAGAGTAAACAGGTCTGTAGCTATAGCGACCAGCACTGGCAGCCAAACAGGAGAGATTGAACAGGTCTGTAGCTATAGCAACCAGCAATGGCAGCCTATGAGGAGAGATCGAACAGGTCTGTAGCTATAAGTACCAGCGCTGTCAGCCTATCAGGAGAGATTGAACAGGTCTGTAGCTATAGCAACCAGTGCTGGCAGCCTATCAGGAAGGGCTGAACAGGTCTGTAGCTATAGCGACCATTGGGTGGCAGCCTATCAGGAGAGATCAAACAGGTCTGTAGCTATAGCGACCAGTGCTGGCAGCCTATCCGGAGAGATCCAACAGGTCTGTAGCTATCGGGACCAGCGCTGTCAGCCTATCAGGAGAGATCAAACAGGTCTGTAGCTATAGCCACCAGCACTGGCAGCCTATCAGGAGAGATCGAACGGGTCATTAGCTACAGCGACCAGTTCTGGCAGCCTATCAGGAGAGATCGAACAGGACTGTAGCTATAACGACCAGTGCTGGCAGCCTACTAGAAGGGATTGAACAGGTTTGTAGCTATAGCGACCAACACTGGCAGCCTATCGGGAGAGACTGAACAGGTCTGTAGCTATAGCGACCAGCGCTGGCGGCCTATCAGGAGAGATGGAACAGGTCTGTAGCTATAGCAACCTGAGGAGCTGATGCAGCCCATATAAGAGGGGATATCTAGGAATAGGTAGGACACTGTTGATGGACACATATTGCAAAGTGACTAGTTTTTGCAAGATCATTAACATAAAAAAACAGCAATTCCTGTAGTGAGACAACCCCTTTAAACTACACTGTACAGTCCACACAGCATCTTAGAAGCAGATTAGGCATCAGATTTTTTTGCATCAGGAAAATCACGCCCTTAACTCCTTCCAGTCATAATATGTATCTTCCTTTTTTTTCCTCTTCACCTTCCAAGAGTCGTCACTTTTTTATTTTTCCATCTACATAGACACATGAGGGCTTGTACTTTCTAAGGTTACCATTGACCGTCTTGTAATGAAAACTGATTAAAAAAAAACATATGTAAAAAATGGAATGTGAAAAAAACGTCCTTGCGCCATGTTGCGGGGTTTGGTTTTTATGTCATTCACTCTTCGGTATAAATGATTTTTGTTTTTCCACCCATGGACCTGAGTGAGGGCTCGTTTTTTGCGGCTTAAAGTGTAGTTTTTATTGGTATCATTTTGGGATAGACACGAGTTTTTGACTGTTTTTTATTCCAATTTTTTGGGGATGTGAAATGACCCAAAAAAAACACAATTCTGGTGTCTGAATTTTTTTTCTACCGTCTTCAGCGTACGGGATAAAGGATGTTATATTTTAGTCATAATCAATTGGACTTTTATGGTTGCAGTGATACCCATAATGTGTAACTTTTTTCTTTACGTGTACAATTTTTTTTTTATTTGTAAAATGGCAAAAGAGGGGTGATTTGAAATTTTAATATTTTTTAGTGTTTTTTTTTTTTAATTTTACATTTTTTCCCCCCCCTTTGTACAAGTAATGCCCTTGGGGTGCTTGACCACTTGGGGGTTCAATCGCTGACACACCCTTCTTCATTATATAACTAATGCAGCAGGGTGTTCAAAGATGGAGGTTCTAGCACTTCCTGAATGCAATCTCGGAGCCGGAACATAGAACCTTGCCAGCTCCAGTACGTCCTGTATCGGTAGGATATTAAAACAAAACTCAATGAAATTGGGGCGTAGGTGGGCGAAAACATAAAAAAAAAAACCTGGTACACCCTTCTGCATTACATAAATAATGCAGAAGGGTATACCAAGATGGCTGAACTATGTGGCAGGAACTAATAGAAACGTTAACATGGCGGCTATGGACGCCTCATGACTTTTTGAAGCTGTTTTTCAGAGGCATTTTTTGGGTGTGAATTAGTTGTGGTTTTTGGTCGCCGGTTGCAAGCTGTTTCGATGTGGATTGGACATATTTTTTTCTCCATTAATTTCTATGGGCAGTTTCAGCGCTTAAAAAACAAAAACAGGATTAGTGAAAAGATAAAACTCCTGAATGGCCGGCCAGACTAATCTTACTTTACTGCTGGTGCTGCTAATTTGTAGTCTCATTACAAATAGTAGGTAATGACAGAATGAATGCTCTATTGTTCTCTGAACAGGGGTAGGTAAGAGTAGACTAGAACATTAGGGCAATGACAAGAGCAATATATGGAAAGATAATGGATTCATCTTTTTCTTCACGGAGGAGGGGGTTTCCTCATATATATCAAGTTCTGCTGATAACCCTTACACCTTTTAGGTCCGGCTGATAACCCTTACATCTCTCAGGTCTGGCTGATAACACACCTTTCAGGTCCTGCTGATAACCCTTACATCTCTCAGGTCTGGCTGATAACACTTACACCTCTCAGGTCCCGCTGATAACCCTTACACCTCTCAGGTACCGCTGATAACCCTTACACCTCTCAGGTCCCGCTGATAACCCTTACACCTCTCAGGTCCCGCTGATAACCCTTACACCTCTCAGGTCCCGCTGATGACCCTTACACCTCTCAGGTGTGGCTGATAACAATTACACCTCTCAGGTCCTGCTGATAACCCTTACACCTCTCAGGTCCTGCTGATAACCCTTACACCTCTCAGGTCCCGCTGATGACCCTTACACCTCTCAGGTCTGGCTGATAACACAACTCTCAGGCCATAGTTGGCCTGGTGTAAGGACAGCCGGGATGTGGATCCTCTGGACCACCGAAAGCCACGTTAGGGAGTGGAGTCTAAGGTGCCTCCTAGTTTTCCCCAGAACCCGCCGCAAGGCAGGTTGGACTTGTGTGGTGGGAGAAACCCAGGTCGCTACCCCTGATGCAACTTGCTTACTGGGGTGCAGCGGGGTACAGAACTGTAAGGCAAACTCTTAGTCGGGGCCGGTGGCAGGCAATTGTGGTCAGTGGACGGAGGTAAGGGGCCTAATACACGATAGAGACAAGAAACTCTGAATAACGCTTTCTCTAATGGCATGAGCACATTAGATCTGGCAGGAAGGGACCAGAGGATATAGAGTCAGTGCCTGGCAATTAGCCAATTACCAGCGCGCTGGCCCTTTAAATTGTACTGCGTGCGTGTGGGGACGTGCAAGCAGAGGTACGCAAGGAAGCAGGAGCGAGGAGAGGTAAGTACAGGGCAGGGGCACGAGTTCGACCGCAGCCAGACGTGCAGGTTGCGACGCCACTTGTGACACCTGGGAGAACAACTCAAATAGGGGAAGTCACAGAGACAAAGCAGGAAGTCCTATACACAGGGGAACTTTAAAATTTTTTATAAAACAATCTGTATAGTATTCCATATAATAGTCACATATGCTTGTCAATATATTTTTATGGTAGTGTCCCTTTAACCCACAACAGCACCACAGCTCCTGGCGCTCCCCACTATCATCGGTCACATGATGCTGCAGCCAATCACAGGCCTATGAACGACATGTGACCACTGAGACCATTGATTGGCTGCAGCGTCATGTGATGAATGAACGTGACATCATCAGCGGGGAGCAGCGGAGCAGCGGGGAACAGAGCGGGTTTTACAGGTGTGTTAAGATTTTTGGGGGTTTTTCCATTTTAACCCCTGACTTTTTTTTTTATTACTTTATTTCATGCCAGTTCTGTTTTGTAGAAAGGTCTCTAACATGTCCCTCTCGCTCCACCTCCTCCATCTGGCCTCTCTCTGTCGGTGTCCCCCAAGGGTCAGTCCTGGGTCCACTACTCTTCTCTATCTACACCCTTGGCCTCGGTCAGCTCATAGCCTCACACGGCTTTCATTACCACCTGTAGCTGATGATACCCAACTCTACATCTCCGGCCCAGATGTCCCCTCTCTTCTCTCCCGGATCCCTGACTGACTGTCCTCCATTTCCTCCTTCTTCATCCGTTTCCTAAAACTTAATGTAGAGAAAACTGAATTCATCATCTTCCCACCGTCCCCCTTTCTCGCTCCACCTGATCTCTCTATTACAGTCAATGGCTCTACACTCTCACCGGTGCCGCAAGTCCGCTGCCTTGGGATAATCCTTGACTCCAATCTGTCCTTCAAACCACACATCCAACCCCTCACCTCTACTGCCGCCTCCAACTGAAAAATATTTCATGGATCCACTCATTCCTTAACCCTGTTACTACAAAAATGCTGGTCCATGCCCTCGTCATCTCCCACCTAGACTACTGCAACATCCTCCTCTGTGGCCTCCCAGCTAGCACCCTCGCTCCCCTTCAAACCATCCTCAACCCTGCTGCCCGTCTTATCCACCTCTCTCCTCGCTACTCCTCTGCCTCTCCCCTCTGCCAATCCCTTCACTGGCGTCCATTGCCCAGCGAATCCAGTTCAAGTTACTAACCATGACCTACAAGACTCTCCATAACCTCTCCCCTCCATACATCTCTGCCATAATCTCCAGATATCTCCCTTCACGCACTCTCCGGCCCTCACAGGACCTTCTTCTCTGCTCTCCCCTTATCAGCTCCTCACACAACCGTCTCCAAGACTTCTCTCTGCTTCCCCCACACTCTGGAACTCACTGCCCCAACACAACAGACTCTCCTCAACTGTCACTAGCCTCAAAAGCAACCTGAAAACCCATCTCTTCAGGGGCCTATAACCTACAATAACTCTGCAGCAACTACTCCACCCCACAAACATGTCTGCTCCTCACCTTCTGTCTCTTTCCCCCTTCCTTGTAGATTGTAAGCCCTTGCGGACAGGGTCCTCTCTCCCTCTGTACCAGTTGTTAGTCACCTATTGTCACCATTGTCCTTCTTTGACTTACGTTATGTTTGTAACCCCCCTTGAATGTACAGCGCCCTGGATCAATGGCGCTCTAAAATAAATAATAATATTAGAAAACCCCCTTTAAAAAAAAAAAAAAAACCTGGCAAGGCTGACGAGAAAAGTCGTGCATTTTGCTTAAACATCTGGTCTGTGACCTTTTCACACCAAAAACAGGTGCAAAGTCTCCCCACTGGGTATGACGAAATTCTGGTACTCTTTGCTTAGTACCTCCGATCCTATGACTGGACTATTTGTGCTGATGACATTTTTGACCTTTTTCCACTCACATTATTATCTCCTCACACTTGGGGGAAACCAAGGTCCCGGTGCTGAACGGCTGGTCCCGGCGGGGTTAAACTAAAAAAAAAAAAAAAAAAAAAGTTAACTCACCTGTAACTTTGCGCCGACGATCCTGGTGCTCCCCGCTGATGATGTCACTATCAGCGGTCACATGATGCTGCACCCAATCACAGGCCTCAAAGGGCTTAACCTGTACGAACAACATGTGACCACTGATTGGCTGTAGCGTCATGTGACATCATGGGCTGGAAGCAGCGGCACCATGGATCTTAAAGATGGGTTCATGGTCTTTTTCTTCCATTTCAACCCCTCCCTGATATTTTTTCCTCTTTTTTTACAAGAATGGACAAACCCTTTAAAGATTTTCTTTTATTTCATACCAGTCCTGGCTTATGGAAAGTTTACTAAAATGTTGGACAATGCCTTAAAGGGGAAATGTCATCAGATAATGAATTACCTGTTGTTTAACTCATGTTTTTATTTTAAACACATTTTTTTCAAATTTTTTATGTATCTCAGTATCATTTTTTTTTTAAATCCTTATGTTCTGCAGTTTTCACTTTGGCTACTAGGCCTAATAATATTCTGACACTTCCTGTTCTGTGGAGATCACTTCTCTGCAGTCTCCTCATTATCAGCACAGGCAGGATTACACTGACTGGTAACACCTATATATAGATAACACAGGATCCACCATTCACTATAGACTGACACCTCCTGTCCTGTAGAGATCACTTCTCCGCAGTTTCCTCATCACAGGCAGGATTACACTGACAGGTGGCACCTATGTATAGACAAGACAGGATCCACCATTCACTATAGACTGACACCTCCTGTCCTGTAGAGATCACTTCTCTGCAGTCTCCTCATTATTAGCACAGGCAGGATTACACTGACTGGTAACACCTATATATAGATAACACAGGATCCACCATTCACTATTGTAACGAATGCTGGTAGTGGATCCGCTGGACCACCGCAAGCGATGGTGTAAGCCGTACCAGGGGACGGAGTCTAAGTAGAACCCGGTTTTCACCAGAGCCCGCCGCAAAGCGGGATGGACTTGCTGCGGCGGAGAACTACCAGGTCGCCCCACTGGCGTGACTTGCTTGCGATGGCAGCCAAGGCAGTGCGTGGTACAGAATCGTGAGACGTAGGCGAAGTCGGGGACAGGCAGGAGGTCAGGGCAGGCGGCAACGGTTCGTAGTCAGGATACAGGAGCGAAAAGGTTCGGTACACGGAAGTCAGGCAACGAGACAGAAGAAGCTTTCTCTAAAGGCAGTATGGCACTAAAGATCCGGCAAAGGTGACCCGGAAGGAAGGGGGTTAAATAGGGTCACCTGCCAGCCTTAACCAATAATGGGCGTACTGGCCCTTCAAATCCCCGAGAGCCGGCGCGCGCGCGCCTAAGGCGCGGGCACGCGCACGCCGGCCGGCCAGGAGGACGGAAGGACTCGGGAGCGCAGGAAGGTAAGGGGGAAGCCGGGACCCGACCCGCGGGACCGGCAGGGGCCGCGGGGACCCGGCGGGTGACAGAACGAGTGCGCCCGCCGCCCGGGCGGGGGGGTGCCGGACCACCCGGGACACAAATAGACTGACACCTACTGGTCTGTAGAGATCACTTCTCCGCAGTCTCCTCATCACAGGCAGGATTACACTGACAGGTAACGCCTATATATAGATAACACAGGATCCACCATTCACTATAGTTTGACACCTCCTGTTCTGTAGAGATCACTTCTCCGCAGTCTCCTCATCACAGGCAGGATAACACTGACAGGAGACACCTATGTATAGACAAGACAGGATCCACCATTCACTATAGACTGACACCTCCTGTTCTGTAGAGATCACTTCTCTGCAGTCTCCTCATCACAGGCAGGATTACACTGACAGGTAACACTTATATATAGAGAACACAGGATCCACCATTCACTATAGACTGACCCCTCCTGTTCTGTAGAGATCACTTCCCTGCAGTCTCCTCATCACAGGCAGGATTACACTGACAGGTAACACCTATATATAGATAACACAGGATCCACCATTCACACTAGGAGATGTCAATGCTTCCCCTCTCCCTTCCCTGCACACGGACTTCTTCCCAGGTCATAGAGAAAGCCCACAACACTCTCCTATAGAAGTCAATGGCTCTGCTCCTGTTCACAGGCTCCTATGGCCATAAAACTGAAAAAACTTGATGATAGATTCCCTTTAAACAAAAAAATAGGTGGAAAAGTTGAGAGAAAGACACACATTTTGCATAAAGGGGTTGTCTCACCATGCAGTGTCACAGCCACAGCCAGTTTTAGACTCACACTTCCTGGTCAGGCTGTGGCCGGGTCTATAGCAGTGACTGACACATCAGCTCTGCTGTTTAAATCTATTCCTGTTTCACTGACACAAAGTTCAAGCGATATATAAAGTGTAATTATCAGGCAGCAGAGCTCTAAAAAGTGTTTACTTAACTAAATGAGAAGCCTTCAAAGTCCGTAGATAGAGATAATACTCTGCAGGAGGGGACTCACCATGGCCTGATTGGTTGACTGATGGCAGCTTAGAGCAATGAGAGATAAGAGAGAGCAGGGAGAGGTGGTCATTAACCAGAGAATTTTGTTTGCTATAAGAGGAGATAAAATCTTTTTTTTTTTAAACATATTTTTATTTTATTCAGAAATTAATACACATGAAAATAATTTTAAAATTGCAAATACGTATAAACAAAGCATTTGACAAGAGATCAAAGGTAATCCAAATACAACATGGTGATTTCTATAGTTTAAGTCCAGGAGTTACATTTATCGTCTGAACCGTTTAAATACTGAATGACTAAGTGACTGGACCAAAATCAGAGACTTCACCCAACAGTTTGGGTGGAGCAGGTTTACCGCCAAGTCTGGTGGTAATACATGACCATACCAAAATTTAATGTAACATAACTGTAGGAACTAACAACTATTCCAACAAGGGCCTTATGTTTGTAATTTAGTAATAATCATATAATGGTCATGTAAGTCATGCTCCTTCATAAATGGCCTATTTCCCATGTTCTCCAGGCTCATCAAGTAAGAGATAGCCACTTCTAAATCTTGAGCACCCCCAGAGAGTCAGTTAACACTCCCTCCATATACCATCTGGTAAATTTAAACGGTGATACCAGCGTTTTGATCTCCACCCTGTCTAGGTATGCTCTTATAAAGGGAATCCATTTAGTGAAAAACCTCTCAGTTTGAGATAATTTATTTACTTCGATCTCCAACCGATCCATGAACAGATAATGCTTCACTTGGGAGAGAATTTCACCCATGGACGGCGTTTCCCTTTTGAGCCATCTAGCCAGCAGTGATCTCTTTGCAGCTAGTAGTATGGTTTGCAATAAGGCCCTGCCGTGATCCCTTTGGAAGTTCATGAAATAGCAGGGCTTTGGGTGTGTTGGGGAGTTCAAATTCCCCTGTAGCTTTTAAAGTTGAGACCAGGGAGTTCCAGAAAACCTGGGATTCTGGGCAAAACCACATACTGTGGATCATATCAGTTTTAGGCTGGTTGCATTTAGGACAAGCCAGGATGCGATTTGGCGCTAGGGTGTGAGGGGGTATATTGAACCCATTTTAAAAAACCCTGGGGTTTTTAAAAATTAAAGAGGTTTCCCCCGCCATCTTTCATTTTTGACTGCTTTCATGTTTGATTCCATCCCTCTAGTATAGAAAGTTATTTCCCTGTCCGGAAAAAACTTTCCCAGCTATTGAACAGTTCCCCCTCCCAGTGTTTGTATCAATTCTCTTAACGGGCTATATTTTTGATGGGGGTGTGCCCTGATTTTGGGGCCAAGAGCCCTATAAAAAAGGGGGTGAGGTGCCCACCAACGTAAAAGGGACCAACCCTTTTTTTTTAAAAAAGCAAATATTTGGGCCAAAAGTTAAAAAGGTAATCAGGGATTTGTTTTTTCCCCCTGTGCTTTCCTGGAACGTCATCGCTGGCATGCAGGGTTTTCCGTCTTTTGGGTTTAAAAGGGGGGGAACCTACATTACAATGCCCCTGTCTCGCCAAACACTAAGGTGGGTGTTGGAGATAAAATCTTCTTCATCTCCTGACCAAAGAAAAATCAACAAAGCAATGTTTTTAGAAAAAAGTCTTCAATTACCTGTCCCTACATGTTTTCACACCAAAAACAGGCGGTTCCCAATGTGGGCCCCCCTTTGGAAAAAATGTCTAGAGCTGTCTCTGTTGTCATAGAAACCCAAACTAAAAAAACAAAGCTGTAGCCACCAATCGGGTTCCTAACAACCAATCACAGTTATAGCCCCCCTCGAGCCCTGCAACAATCAATGCCCAGAACCAAAAGGGGAGCTTTAGCAACCAACAGTGCCAAAGAAACCAAATAAAACCCCACATTAACCAATCAGAGCCCTTGAAACTAATCGGGCTCTATTTAAAAATTTTTCAGGCCCTTATAAAACCAATCAGACCCTATGCGCCAACAGAGCCCATAGCAATCAATCAATGCCCACAGCAACCAATAAGAGCTTATAGCAACCAATCCGTGCTAAAAGCAACCAATCAAAGCCCATAAACCAACGGCCCATAAAAACCAAAATCAAGCCCACAAAACCAAAATTAGAGCCCAAAGCAACCAATCAGAGCCCACGAACCAATTGAGCCCATAGCAACAAATCAGAGTCATATTAATCATTCAAAAGCCCTTATCAACCAATCAGAGTCATAGGGAAAAAATCAGAGCCCATAGCAACCAATCGGGCCCTAACAACCAATCAGAGCTCAGGGCAAAAAATCATAGAGCTCATATTCCCAATCGGGAGCCCCTTAGCAACCAATTACAGTTCATAGCAATCAAAGCTTATAGACCAAATTTCATAGACCCAAAAGAAACCCAATCACAGAGCTAAAAAAACCAAACCAAGTCCATGCGCCTTTTAAAAACACATAGCAATCAATCATAGAGCTCAGACCAACCAATCAGAGCTCATAAGAACCAATCACAGGCCATAGCAACCAACCAGTTCTCATACCCCCAAAAAAGGCCCATAGCCCCCAAATCGAGCTCAAGAAAACCAATAAAAGCTTAGCAACCAATAAGATCTAATAGCCATCAATGAAAGAGATAATAGTAACCAGAGCTCAGCTTTTATGATGTATACTGCACTAAAAAAAGTGAAAGTAGTTTGATTGGTTCTATGAGCCTGATTGGTTGTTTGGGCTCTGTTTGGGGTTGCTATGATTCTAAATTGGTTTTTTTATGGGTTTGTTGGGTTGTTATGAGCTCTGTTTTGGTTTTTCTATGAGCTTGTTGGACCTATGATCTTGATTGGGTTGCTTTGTCTCGGGTTTTGTTATGGGCTTTGATTGGTTGTTATGAGCTCTGATTGGTTACTATGGGCTTTGATCGGTTGTTATGAGTTCTGATTTGTTGTTATGAGCTCTGATTGGTCAGTATGGGATCCAATTGGTTGCTGTGGGCTTTGATTGGTTGCTATGGGCTTTGATTGGTTGCTATGGGCTTTGATTGGTCGCTATGGGCTTTGATTGGTTGTTATGAGCTCTGGTTGCTATGGGCTCTGGTTGCTATGGGCTTTGATTGGTCGCTATGGGCTTTCATTGGATGCTTTGGGCTCTGACTGGTCGCTATGGGCTCTGACTGGTCGCTATGGGCTCCGATTGGTTGTTATGGGCTCTTATTGGTTGTTTGGCTTTTTTTGGGTTAAAAAGCTTGGTTGCTAGGGGCCCTTTGACTGGTCGCTATGGCTTTGTTGGTTGCTAGGGGCTTTTATGGTTAAGGCTCTTTTTTTTATGGGCTCAGATTGTTTGTAGGGGTATTTGTTTGAGTTTTCCTGATTATATGGGATTGATGGTTGCATGGGCTTTGTTTGGTTTGTTATGGTTGGTTGCTATGGGTTTGACTGGTTCCCAAATGGGTTTTTCTGTTTGGTTGTTATGGGCTTTTATTGGCTATTATGGGCTTTTATTGGTTAAGAGCTCTGGTTGTTATGGGCTTTTATTGCTTAAGAGCTATGTTTGCTATGGGCTCAGATTGGTTGCTATGGGCTTTAAATTGTTATGAGTTTTCTGGGTTTTACTAGGGCTTTGAATTTGGTTTTGGGTTTTTTGGTTCTTCGGATTGGTGCTAAGAGCTCTGGTTGCTATGGTCTCAGATTGGTTGCTGTGGAGAACAAAGACAATTTTAATGTTAAGACATTTTTGACACATGAGGCCCTGTGTGTTTCTTAGTCTCCCCCTATGAGCTCTGAATGGTGGTTTCTCCCCCTTCTTCACAGTTTCGGGGACACCAAGGTCCCGGCGCTGTGAACGTTTCGGCGCGGTGGCGTCACTGCAGCACGCGCAGGGGGCGGGGCCGGCTGGTTGACCCACCCCTCGTCCCCAAAAGGGGGGAGGGCGGGCAGCGCGCGGGCCGCGGCTCAGCGGGGCTCTGCGCAGGCGCACTCACGTGATTTCTCTTCAGCGGCTGGGGGCGTCGGTTTGTTTTCGCAGCCATTTTGTGTTGCATTACTGGGAAAAAAAAAAATCCCAGCAGCGGCGGCGGCGGAGCCGGAGTGCGGGGCAGAGGCGGCAGCGGTCACAGCCTCCCGCTCCCCGCCTCCACCTGCCGTGCCGGGGACGGAGACGGGAGCGGACGCCGGGGCTGCCTGCTGATCCCCGCTCCGGCCTCGGCCTCTGCAGAGGCTGTCAGGTTTTGTGCGCCCCCCCCCGAGGGGAGCCACCGCGGCCCCTTTTGAGGTAAGACGAGGAGGGCGCTGGAGCCAGGGGCGGGCGCTCTGCACCAAGCGGCGCCGCTTTTTACCGGGGGCGCGCCTTTCCCCGGGCGGGGAGGGGGCCGCCATTATGCCCCTCAGCTGGTGGGGGTCCCCGGAAAACCTGCCCGCACGCATCCGGGGGGGCTCAAACTCCCGGGGAGGGTCCCCCAAGAAAAATGGAGTGCCCGTTTGGGTGTATCCATGTATATTTATTATTATAATTAATTATCAAATCTCCTATTTATTTTTCCCTTTTATTTTTATCTATTCTAAAATTATTATTTTTCCCTTCTTTTCTATTATATTAATCTTTTTATTTTAATATTATTAATTTATCATCTATTCCACAAAATTTTAAATTATTTTTATTATTTTAAATATTTTTATATTTTATATTTATATTACTTTATAAAAGGGAAATTATTTTATTATTTATATAAATCCCTTCCTCTCAATTACTATTTATTTTAAAATTTTATTTCTATTTCATTATTATTGTTATTTTATTAAATTTTATCTAAAAAACTTTATTATATTCTTATTTTATCCCCTATATTCTTATTAATATTTAAAAAATTTTATATCTTTAATTCTCCCCTTTCATCTACTTCCCCATTATCTTCTTTCATATCTATCTTCTCTTCTTCTTTCAAATCTTCTCTCTCTTCCCCTTCTGTCTCTTCTATTTCTCTTCTCTCTTCTCTCTCTATATTTTCTTTCTCTCTCTATCTCTTTCTTTGTCTTTCTTTTTCTTTTCTCTTTTCCCCATATCAAATCTCTCTTTCTCTTCTCTCTCTCATATCTATTTTTCTCTTTTCTCTTTTTCTCTCATACCCTTTTCCTTTTCTCTATCTTTTCCTAATATCTATCTCTCTCTCTCTCCTTTTCTCTTTTTCCCCCATATCTATCTCTCTTCTCTCTCTCTTTCTCTTCTTTTTTCTTTTCAAATTCTTTTTCCTCTTTTCCCCCATTTTTTTCTTCCCCCTCCCCTTTAACTACTTTTCTCTTTCTCTTCATATCTATTTTCTTCTCTCTCTCTCTTCCCCATTTCTTTCTTTCTTTTCTCTCTCCCCTTCTTTCTATTTTCTATCCCTCTCTCTATTCTCTCCCCTATATTTTTTCTCTTTTTTTCCTTCTTTTTTCTTCTTTTATCTCTCCCCTTCTTCTTATCTCTTTTCCTCTCTTTTCTTTTCTTTTTCTCTTTTATCTCCTTTATTTTATCTTCTACCCTTTTTCTATCTTTTTTTATCTCACTCTCTTTTATCTCTCTCTTTTACCCTCTTTCTCTCTTTTTTTACCCTCTTTTTTATCTTTTTAATTTTTTTAACCCCCTTTTTTTGTTAGAATGAGCTGCAGATATCAGAGCTCTGGGTGTGGGACTGGAGCAGCCAAAAAAGGGAGAATATCATTAAAAATTTAAATGTGGTTCTTCTCCGGGGAAATCTTTTTGGGTTTTTTTCTAAAAGCTCACAGATGTGTGATAAAAAAACCTTGTCATTAGGCTGTAATGAGTCCTTTAAAAAATCTGGGGGTTGCTCTTTTTTGACTTAAATTGGTATAGGGGAATGTTCTGATTTTTTTTATTTATTTTTTCAAGCCCCCTTTGTGTTTTAGGGATATATATAGTTTCTACCTTTTTCCGCCCGGACTGTTGGGTTTTTCTTGGATTTATAAAACCCTTTGTCCCATTTCTGGGGCCGCGGATCCGAGGGGGCCCGGGGGTCTTTTGGGCACCACACGGTTGACTCAAAAAAAACCCAGCCCGTTTGGGGGTTTTCCGGGGGTTTGATTAGTGGTGATGGGTGCTCGGCGCGGCCTCCCCCGGGCCCTGAGCACACGGGGCCCCTGTGTCATATGGATAAAATGTGTAGAATTTTTAGAATATGGTTCAATGTATAGTGTATATTGTGAAATATGGTTACGTGTGTATATGATGTTGCATATCTGTATAAATAGATGTGGTATAGTGTGTGTTATGTTTGTTGTGCCTTCTCTGAGAGCGCTGTGCGGGGGTTGCCAGACGCACGTTGCTCCCCGGAGGGTTGGCAGGTGCACTGTGTGGGGACAGGTCCATTGTGATGCAGTGGGGGGGGCAGTGATGCCGGGTTCCATGTGGGGGCCCTCCCCGGGGGGGGTTTAATCGCTGGGGTTCCTCCAGGTTCTGGTGCAGTTTGCATTCGTTGCTGGGAGTGTTCAATTGCAGAGGAGGCCCTTTCTGCATGTGCCCGCTGTATGGTCGGCCCCCCGCCCACAGCGTCCCCCCTGTCCAGGGGGGCCTCGCCAGGTCGCCGCCTTGGCGGGGGAGCCTCCTCAGGGCTGGGGGTTGGCGGTTTTTGTTGCTGTTTAGGGTTTTTCTGTATTTATTTTTTCTTATGTTACATTTCCCCTTTTTGGGTCAGTGAGATGATACAATCGCATAAAGTTCGGAGCAAGGCTGTTCCGAAGAGCCAAGAGGTTCAGGACCCCCATATATTCCCCAGTATAGCTACATTCATAATTGTATGCTCTATAGCCATACGTATTTGTTTTTCCTTATGTAAATGTATATAAAAATATACTTATACATGGTGGGTATAAATTTACAGTATAGAACTAAAATATTTCTACCATACTCTGCTTTTGTGTGTTTTATAGTAGTTTATCCTTACTATAAGTGTGGGGTTTAGAAATATATATAAACTTTAATAAAGGTATGGCATTTTTACGTACGACTCTAATATATCTATCCATACTGTGTGTGGAAAATAATTTTTTTATTCTCATAAGGTAAGGTAATACTGTGTGTGTGTTTATTTATATATATATTATATATATTATATTAAAATAACACAACCACACCCTTTCATACAAAACACTATGGTAGTGTATTGTTAGTTATATTCATATGGTTGATATATGTTTACTCCACAGTGTTCTAGCTTATCCTTACTATGTAGAAGTGTGTAAATATGTGTTTGTGAGATTTGTATAATCATGTCTGACCCATCGTAATTTTATCGTCTCTGTACTGTGTGTGTGTTTTTTTATATATTTTTTAATTATATATATAAAAAACAAAATACTGATTCTCCCCTATGTTTTATTTTTTTTTTTCCATTTGTGTGCTTTGCTATACCTATATCCCCTATGTTGTTTATAGATAAGTAGATCACGGTTCTGTAGGAAGAGGTCTCGGTTACTCGTGGACTCTGGGTGAGTAGCGGCCTAATGCCCTCTTTAAAAGGTCTGTCTCTTGGATTTGTTCTGGCCGTGTCCCCCGTTCTGTGGTGAGCGTGTGATCGGTGGCCACCAGCCGTCCCCCTGACCTCTGTGGAAGTGAATGGCGTACGACCATTGAAGCCGCTGATAGGCTGCAGCGATCACGCGCCGACCACAGATAATGACAGACTGTGAAACAGCGTTGGAATGGCAGCAAGTAGAGACGTGAGCGTGTGAAGACATTTCTCTGACGGCTTCAGTCAACGTTTTAAGTCATCGAGCCCCTTGAAGTTTCAGTCCAGGTTCCCTCTTTGCACCTGGATCCTGATGTTGCTGCATTGTGCACGGATCAGGTTGCGGATTCAGAGTCTGTCCCTTTTGCCGTTGTCTTGTGTCTACTCCTTGGCTCCAGGCAGTTGCTGTCCAGTTCTCATGTCCCCCTGGGACTGTGCGGAGTTTCTTGTATTGCCACTAGCAGAGCTGGACACATCCTAAGAGCTCTCTCAATTTAGGGTTTGCTTTCCGTTGAAGACTGTGCCAGTTCTTCTGTTTGGTCCTGGTTAGTTGGCCGGACTGTGCCAGCAGGGCTGTGGAGTCGGTGCCTATTTTGCAGGAGTTGGAGTCGTCATAAAATGGACCGAGACTGACTCCCAAAATATATAAAGTTGGTCCAGTTAATTCGATGCAGTGCAAAGAGCAAGAGGAATTGGGTCCGGCTAGTGCTGCTGCTCCCATATTTTCAGCCTTATCACATGAGGAGTGTAATTGATGACATGGAGCAGGCAAAGCGCTGCCCCAGGGGAAAAGACTCTGCCCCCAGGGCAAACAGATTTCAGCAACATTTATCACCTGCTTTCAAAGAAGTAGAAGAGTTCAACCATTCATCAGACCTGACTGTGGCTGAGGCAATTCCTTTACACCCTGACATTGTTAGAGATGTTGCCCCTGTGGTCACGCTTTGCCCCCAACCCAAGTTAGTGTAGAGAGGCCGTTCTCTAGCCTGGAAATAATGCGATCAGCTGTGAGGTCATGTATGCAGGATCTGATGGAGGCGATACTATTTCTTCAGAGACTCCACAAATGTTCCTGCAGTGTTTTGCATATTTACAATTTTGTGTTCTAAAGTCCTATCCAATAAATATATTTTACACTGACAAGCAAAATGGTAACAATGGTTTGAACTTGTGACTTTCAGGCTCTATATCTCTTCATCCACTACAGCTTTGCACATGAGGCTACTGTAATTTTATATACAGTCATCTTACATATCTTATACATAAATTTGACTTGCAAGTATTTAGCATCTGCTTAGTTCTGCATATTCTTTCCTGTAACTGCATTGTTACTGTTTTGCTTCTAAAAATCAAAATGTTATTTTTTCTTATTTTGTTAGTATTTGGGAAATCCACCTTTTGGTTTTCAGCTCTGCCTGAATCCTTCTGGGCTCTGGATCAGATTCAAGCAGGTCTTGACTAAAATCTGATCCCAGGTCTCTTCCACACATTCCCAATGTTGGTGCAGACTGGACTTGGATACAAATACAGCTTTTTCTTTAACGCTACCCACAAAAGATCAGAACATCGTTACCCTTTTGCTTGTCAGTGTCTGTTCTAACTAAATAGCTTAATTATTGTATCATAAGGTGAAAAACAGCCGGTTATGTGCCAGTTCTTCTGTTTGGCGCGGTTGGTCGGCCTCGCTCCTCCATGCGGCCGGATTGTGCCAGTTCTTCTGTTTGGTCCTGGTTGGCGGCCTCGCTCCTCCATGCGGCCGGACTGTGCCAGTTCTTCTGTTTGGCGCCGGTTGGTCGGCCTCGCTCCTCCATGCGGCCGGATTGTGCCAGTTCTAATGTTTGGCGCCGGTTGGTCGGCCTCGCTCCTCCATGCGCCCGGATGTGTGCCAGTTCTAATGTTTGGCGCGGTTGGTCGGCCTCGCTCCTCCATGCGCCCGGATTGTGCCAGTTCTAATGTTTGGCGCCGGTTGGTCGGCCTCGCTCCTCCATGCGGCCGGATTGTGCCAGTTCTAATGTTTGGCGCCGGTTGGTCGGCCTCGCTCCTCCATGCGGCCGGATTGTGCCAGTCCTTCTGTTTGGTGCGGGTTGGTCGCCTCCTCCTGTGCGGCGGACTGTGCATTCTCTGTTTTGGTTGCGGCCTCGCTCCTCCGTGCGCGGACTGTGCCAGTTCTTCTGTTTGGTCCTGTTGGCGGCCTCGCTCCCCCGTGCGGTCGCGGACTGTGGCCAGTTCCTTCTGTTTGGTCTGGTTGGTCGGCCTCGCTCTCTTGCGGCCGGGATGTCCCAGTTCTAATGTTTGGCCGCGCGGTTGGTGGCATTTGCCAGTTCTGTTTGGTCCTGGTTGGTCGGCCTCTCTCCTCTGTGCGGCCGGACTGTGCCAGTTCTTCTGGTTGGTGCGGGTTGGTCGGCCTCGCTCCTCTGTGCGGCAGGACTGTGCCAGTTCTTCTGTTTGGTCCTGGTTGGTCGGCCTCGCTCCTCTGTGCGGCCGGACTGTGCCAGTTCTTCTGTTTGGTCCTGGTTGGTCGGCCTCGCTCCTCTGTGCGGCCGGACTGTGCCAGTTCTTCTGTTTGGTCCTGGTTGGTCGGCCTCTCTCCTCCGTGCGGCCGGACTGTGCCAGTTCTTCTGTTTGGTCCTGGTTGGTCGGCCTCGCTCCTCCGTGCGGCAGGACTGTGCCAGTGCTTCTGTTTGGTGCGGGTTGGTCGGCCTCGCTTCTCCGTGCGGCAGGACTGTGCCAGTTCTTCTGGTTGGTGCGGGTTGGTCAGCCTATGCCAGTTCTTCTGTTTAGTCCTGGTTGGTCGGCCTCGCTCCTCCGTGCGGCAGGACTGTGCCAGTTCTTCTGGTTGGTGCGGGTTGGTCGGCCTTTGCCAGTTCTTCTGTTTGGTCCTGGTTGGTCGGCCTCGCTCCTCCGTGCAGGACTGTCCCAGTTCTTTGGTTGGTGCGGGTTGGTGGGCCCTTTGCTTTTTTCTGTTTAGTCCTGGTTGGTCGGCCTGCCCCTGTGCAGCAGGACTGTCCCAGTTCTTTGGTTGGGGGGGTTTGGTCGGCCTTTGCCGTTCTTCTGTTTAGCCCTGGTTGGTCGGCTCGCTCCTCCGGCGGAGGATGTGCCAGTTCTTTGGTTGGTGCGGGTTGGGTCGGCCTCGCCCCTCTGTGGGCCCGGACTGTCCCAGTTTTTCGTTTGCCGGGTTTGGGTCGGCCTGCCCTTCCGTCGGCAGGATGTGCCGTTTTCGGTGGTGCGGGTTGGGGGCCCTTTTCCCAGTTCTTTTTGTTTAGTCTGGTTGGGGGGCTCGCTCCTCTGTGGGGCCGGATGTGCCAGTTCTTCTTTTTTGGTGGGTTTTGGTGGGCCCTCGCTCCTCTGTGCGGCAGGACTGTCCCAGTTTTTTGGGTTGGTGCGGGTTGGGGGCTTTGCCAGTTCTTGGTTGGTCGGCCTGTCCTCCGGCAGCGGAGGGGCCCCAGTTCTTCTGGTTGGTCCTGGTTGGTGGGCCTCGCCCCTCCGTGGGGAGGATGTCCCAGTTCTTCTGTTTGGCCCGGGTTGGTCGGCTCGCACCTCCGTGCGGGGGACTGTCCCAGTCTTCTTTTTGGGCCGGGTTTGGGGGCCTCGCTCCTCCGTGCGGCAGGACTGTGCCAGTTCTACTGGTTGGCGCCGGTTGGTCGGCCTTTGCCAGTTCTTCTGTTTGGTCCGGGTTGGTCGGCCTCGCACCTCAGTGCGGCCGGACTGTGCCAGTTCTTCTGGTTGGTGCGGGTTGGTCGGCCTTTGCCAGTTCTTCTGGTTGGTCCTGGTTGGTCGGCCTCGCTCCCCCCTGCGGCAAGGACTGTGCCATTTTCTTCTGGTTGGCGCGGTTGGTCGGCCTTTGCCAGTTCTTCTGGTTGGTCCGGGTTGGTCGGCCTCGCTCCTCCGTGCGGCAGGACTGTGCCAGTTCTTCTGGTTGGCGCCGGTTGGTCGGCCTTTGCCAGTTCTTCTGTTTGGTGCGGGTTGGTCGGCCTCGCTCCTCTGTGCGGCAGGACTGGGCCATATTCTTCACTTCTGATGTCTTCTGTAGTAAGTCCTGAGAACTCGGAGAAGATCTTGGGGCCCACATAAGCCATGTGCACGCTCATAGCTGCCTCCTGGAGCAGCCTTGGACATCTTTTTCCTTGTTCTTGCATGAAGGGCAATGGCTACTCGGTTTACTGTAGTGCTGTGATTACTCCTACACTTGTGTTCTGCCTGTCCGTCCATAGCGCAGTCTACTATATTATAATGCGGGGCTGCAAGATATTTGCAACCTGCTGTAAATTGCTTCACTCCAAGCCAACATCTGGTTGCTGCTGCAGGACCTGTAATCTGCAGCTTCTGTGCTGGACGTAGCACCTCTATACCTGTGCTAAGGGGCGTATTTATAGGGGCTGCAGAGATATCCCCAGGGGAAGCCCCATAATGACCAGTCACGTGTATTCCAGTGGATCGGGAGAGGAGAAGCGGGGCCACAACAGTCTGGCAGCTGCCTGTCTTCTCCAGCTCCTTGAAGTATACATGACCTGGTGATTCGGTTTGGTAACCTGGCCTGATATTCATCTTAGGTCGGGTCCGGGTGAGTTGCGGTAATTTACAGCTCAGTACAAATAGATGCAGCTGTCAGAACCCCAAGCAGAGAATTTAGAAAGGTTTGGAGCAGCTGTAGATTTTCACCTGTGGATTTTGCTCTTGGCCTTTGCGAGCTGTGACAAAATCCGCAGGTGCATTTGTGGCAAGATTGGCAGGGGAAAGGATTTGCCACTTCTGGGGTTTCCAGCCAGGTTTATGGTCATTACTTTGCACCAGTATTTGTGGGTCCAAAATCCTATTCCTCTCTGCAGCCTCCACTTTTGGTGCTGTTTTTGCTGCATTATTTGTAAGACGAATCCAGGAGTGGAGTCTCCAGAGCAACAAGGTATAATGGGAAGGCTGGGATCTGTTGTGGGATTTGGCTTACAAGTATTGCCGCAAAATAAGCGTCAAAAAACCTAGTGTGAACCCGGCCCAGGAGACTTGTGCGCAGCAGAAATTGCTGCAATTTATC
>JAODAL010038039.1:0-39683 GCA_025379985.1 Phyllomedusa bahiana | reverse complement strand
ACAGGGGCGGGCCATGCGCTTTCCTTTTCTTGAAGTCGCTTGCCACCCCATTCATTCATGGTGCATGCAGAACCCTGGCGGAATATATACACCATTGCAGACTTTCCGGCTGCATCTTACAATATATATATATATTATATATATATATATATTATATATATAATATATTATATTTATATTTATATCTATATTATATATATATATATATATATATATATATATATATTATATTAATAGTATATTATATAATAAAACCAAGCGAGTGGCACCCAGGTTTACATTGTGTTTTTCAGAAATGTTTTTTTGTGCAGAACTATACGTTGTATTTGGCATATATTGCTTTTAATCTATGTAGGGAGGAAGGGATGCCTCCATGTTGGTCTCTTGCACCCTGCCCACAGCTTGTTATATCAGTGCAGTATGCGTGCAAAGTTGGTGCTTTTTTATTTTTCTCTCTGGATGATTAGGACATTTTTATAACTTATGGGGTGTGTGAACGAAGTAACACATCTACACGTGTAAAAATACCTTTAAAAACTGCTGGAAGGGGTGTATGTTGTATGTTACCACACTTGAAAAAAAAAAAAAAGGTAATAATGTAAAACTATAAATAAAACGTCCCTAAATAAATTCTGTAAACAAATGTCAGTTACCAAAAAATATACTAAATGACAGTCACTGTACAAAATAGCGCCACTTTGTGATCTGTGGGTCAAACAGATTTAGGGGTCATGCTGTGGTACAGGACAGGTATAGTCAATGTCCAGTTCAACTAAAATGGTAGTTGAAAGACTCCTTTTTATGGCACTTTTTAAATCTGGGGGTCATGCAGGTTTGCGGCTCATGCTGTGGCCCAGGACAGGTATAGTCAATGTCCAGTTCAACTAAAATGGTGGTTCAAGACTCCTTTTTCAGGCACTTTTTAATCTGTGGGTCAGACAGGTTTAAGGGTCATGCTGTGGCCCAGGGACAGGTATAGTCAATGTCCAGTTCAACTAAAATGGTGGTTGAATTACTCATTTTTCGGCAATTTTTAAATTGGGGGTCATTCAGGTTTGGGGCTCATGCTGTGGCCCAGGACAGGTATAGTCAATGTCCAGTTCAACTAAAATGGTGGTTCAAAGACGCCTTTTTCCGGCACTTTTTAATCTGTGGTTCAGACAGGTTTGATGGTCGAACTGTGGTACAGAACAGGTATAGTCAATGTCCAGTTCAACTAAAATGGTGGTTGAAAGACTCCTTTTTCCGGCGCTTTTTAATCTGTTGGTCATGTAGATTTAAGTGTCATGCTGCGGTCCAGGACAGTGATAGTCAATGTGCAGTTAAACTAAAAGGGTGGTTCAAGTAATACTGCCTTCTGTCACTTTTTAATTTGTGGGTCATGAAGGTTTAAGTTTCATGCTGTGGTACAGGACAGGGATAGTGAATAGTCTGTTAGTTTTTTTCTGTGACTCTTGTTGCCTAATTGTCTTGCCTAAAATGTAGCATGTATCCATTTTACTGTTGTGGATGTTAATTCCGGCTTCTCCTCCCCTGTTTGGGTGTAAGAATGAAGGTGTTGTTCCTCTCCCATAGACTTTAATGGTCATTGGTGATTATCTATTATCGGATATCGGATATCGGCATGATAATTGACGATATCGACAATCGATCTGATGACGATAGTTGACACAATTTCTCATCACTAGTTATTACACCTTTTTCTAGCAGAGTTTGCTATCAGTAACCATGACCATGTCTCCATTAATACTTTGCCATTCTTTTGTTATTATTGTTTTCATCCTTGTTTTGGTTCTCTTTCCCCTCCTGGTCTGAGAAATACAGAGATGGTAATAGAATCAAATAATCTGTGCAAAGTTTGGGCTCTGATTCAGTCGAACCGGAAGAAATCCCAATTTATGCAAAAGAAAAACAATGATAATAAACATTCTGTGGGGCCTGTATTCTCAGTGGGTGATAAAGTTTGGCTTTCGACCAAGAGCCTTCAACTCAAAGTAAATTGTTGTAAGTTGGCATAGAGATTTATTGGTCCATATGAAATTCTTCAGGCTATCAAAGTTTAATTTAGAATTCATATCTTCCACAATTATCTCCTCAAGAGATATGTATCCCTGGTCAATAATCCAAAGAATCCTCCCCCTCTGGTACAAGTCAAAGGGGATCTAGAATTTGAGGTTGAGAGAATTGTGAAGTCTCGCATGATGTGTAATTACAATATTTAGTTCACTGGAAGGGATATGGGCCAGAGGAACGTACCTGGCTTCCAGCCTCATCTGTTCATGCTAACCAACAGGTGAGGGCATTTCACATAATTACCGTATAAGCCTACTCCTAGGCTTAAGGAACCAGTACTATGTACTTTGGATTGGTTATCCTTTCAGGAGCACCCAGAGTTAAGATCTAATTATAAAAGGAATGCAACATCCTGTCTACTCTACAGGACCTCTCTAGTATGACTCAGTCTCGCTGTGCAAATGTGCTCACACTTGATGACGCTCCCCATCCTCTCTAAGGGTCCCATGCTCTATTAGCAGTCCCCAAACCGCCCACCTGTATTTCTATTTTATGGCCTACTCAGCCTTCCTCTGTGTGTCACTTGTGTTGTCCTTCGCCATCTAGCACTGCCCTCTGCTTACTGGTGTTTCTTTGCTGTTCCTCCTTCTACTGCTCTGTGGTATCTCTGTGAGTGAGGCTCTGAAATCTGCCTCAGCCTGCCCTGTCTATCGCCGGCTGTTAGGCAGGGTCCTCCTTTTTCTGTTGCATACAACTTCCAACTATGTACACAACTCAGAACAAAACACAGAAGAGAACTTGGAAATGAAACTAAGTGCAGAGCTAACACGTTTCTCTATTTAACTGTTTCAATCCTAGCTTCTCCCCTGTCAGCTCACTGATTGGCTGCTAGCCCAGCAGTACTGCCCCCACTCCACTTCCTACACTGCAAGGCTAGTAAACCAGGAGAAAGAGTGAGAGAGAAAGAGAAAGAGTGAGAGAAAGAGGGAGAAAGAGAAAGAAAGAGAAAGAGAGAGAAAGAGAGAAAGAGAAAAATAAAATAGTTTCCTTTATATTGCACTAGGTGGCAGTGTACTATAAATTCTAAATACATTTTTCTATACTGATTATTGAGAGGGAGGGCTTACACTCAAACTTAGTATAGCTTAAAAGGAGACGTCTGAAGTTTTCACATCGTGATGCATACAGTTCTACAACACATCCTTCAGTTACTGTCTCATATATACAAGATGTTGTTGCTAAAAGCTGCAGTCATCCTCTCTTTATGTGAGTAAAAATCCTGAAAAAAAGCATATTGATCTATAATTTCATTGGCAAAAATCATTTACTGGTTCTTACTGTTCTTTTGCAGACTCTGCCTGCTTCGCTGATATAATCCAGCCACCTGAACTGGAAACATTTGCAGGAGAAGACGTTATGCTTAGATGTGATCATCCTACTTTTAGTAGTGCTTATGTTATTCAGTGGTACAGAGTTTTACCTGGTAATGGACCAAGATTTCTTATTAATAGTCTCCAGGACACTAAGTCATTGGACGGCAAGTTTACAATAACCTTTAGTGATGAAAAGAAACACAGTTTCCTTGGAATACAAAGTGTCAAACCTGAAGAGAGAGCAGTGTATCTTTGTGTTCAGACTAGCACTGCAATATACATGTATTTCCTGCCTGTACATTAAGTCAATAACCTGAGTGCAGTGTATGTTTGTAATAGATTCATGTAGGAACTGTCATTTGGCTTCAGCTCTGCATATCTAATCACCAAAGTTAAGATGATCTGAGATTAAATACATCTATTCAGAAATAAGTTACTTTAGCTGCACAATAATAAATGTGTTTTTTTTTCATAACTGTGTTTTCATTGAAGCATTTAACAATAAAAGGTATAAAACATTTGTAGCGACTGATCATTACAAGTAGCAAATGCAAATCTCAAAAATATGACAATATGAAATGGGTAATAAGGTCCAAACATATCAATAAGATCAGGAATAAATAACTATATATATAACAAAAATCAGAGAGTACATAATATGCACCAAAATCACAAGACAGGACACATGAGTGTAATGATCCGACGTTGTCAATAGGCACTGACACACCGATTGCTGGTAAACGGGTGTGGATCCACTGTGAGAACTGCAGACGCGATGGTAGATGGAGATCTACGCCAGGGAGCGAAGTCTAAGGGGCCCCCGGTCTTCACCGGATCAAGCCGCAGAGACGTGGCTACCTGTGGTTACAGCTGATGTGCATGACAGGAACACCAGGCACTGGGAGCGGTGGTAGACAGGTACAGCAGGTAAACGTATGCAACGACAGGACACAACAGGAACAAATATATGCCTAGCAGGATAGGGCAGGAAAACAGACAGGTGGGAAAGCGGAAATGACAGATAGGTGGTCAGGAGCTCTGATGGACTGCAGGAACTGAACCAGGCAACTCAGGGGTTAAGTCCAGAATAGCAGACCTAAGAAGCTGGCAGGAGCTCAGATGGACTAACACTCAGCATGAGGCACAACAATGGACAATGGAACAAGTTCCTCTTATAGCCAGGGATCACAGGTCAAGAGTGAGACAACAGAGACACAGACCCAATAAAGGGCAGCAAGCTGCTGCGTGCACAGACATAGCAGGCATGGACACGGCAACGGTCCACGACAGGGATGGCGACAATGAGGAAGGAGAAGAAAGTCATCATGCTGAGAAAATATATATAGCAATCCAGTGGTGAATAGCTGAACTGAAATACAGGCGTGTATTCAATTATAGGTCTTGAAAAATGGAATACAAGTCACACAATGACCAAATTGCCTCAAACCTGACTATGGAAACAAGAAAGAGAGCAGTAAGGAGTTCCATAACTCTAATATATTTTACTCGACTAGTAAATCTAGCAAAGTGGGAGGATTTGCTCTCTTCCAATGACTTGAGACCAAGGATATCAGTCTACCTATGAACCTCTCCCACTATTTATATCAACTTGCTGTACCAGTGTATCTGGATGTATTATTAAGCTATAGATCTCTGAGATAAGCCCTTTTGTTGTAGAGCTCAGCTAGGACAGGCGTTCAAACCTTGTCGGCGTGAAGATCCTATCTGAATGAAGAGTATGTTGCATAAAATCTTTAATTTGTATATATGAATAGCAACATGTATCTGGCAACCCAAAACATTCTTTCAAGGAATGAAATGGCAAAAGCCTCAGAGTTCTATAATCTATTAAATCATCCAGTCTTAATAGCTTATTGTCAAACCATGGTCTCTATTGATAATTATCCAAGGCTTCTGGCATCAGGGGATTAAAGAGAAATGACACCTTGGCTGATGCGTCTGAATACAATTTACATTTTTTAGTACATTTCCGCCATATCTCCCTAGTAATGGTCATTGGACCTAAAAGCGTAACGTTTGACTGTATAGGTATCTGTGACCATAAAACGAAATTAGGATATACTGGCATTGTCCATAGTTTTTCAATTTCTGCCCATCTTGAAAAAGCAAAAAGGGATGACCATGCAGTGAACCTTCTCAGATGAATGGCCCAGTAACATTTGATTATGTCTGTAACTGCCAAGCCTTCACTATGTTTACTCAATACAGACTTGGCCACTCTATGTCTTTTGTAGTTCCATATAAGTCTAAACAAGAAAGCATGGAGGGTTCACACAGTGTATTTGCGGCGCCTACAGTAAGCGCCACAAAACGGCGGGTGATTTGGGAGATCAGCGAGTACTCCCGATGCACGGGGGGATGGCAGCCCACCGATCCCATGGATATTCATTACGGCGTAATCGCCGTGAATAATTGACATCTCACTTATCTCTGCACGCGTAAAAAATGATCAGATTGTACGTGTGGGAGGACGAGTTGTAATCCAGAGCTATGGATTACTGTAATTGCAGGGCACATTTTGCCGCATATTAGGCGAAATACAAGGTGAAATATGCCCGCAATTACGCCTAAAAATAAGCCGTGTGAACTTACCCTAAGAGGAACAGGTATCTGAGAGGAACAGCTAGAAGTACAGTTTAAAACAAATATAGAATTTTGGGCTGTAACATAATCTTTATACCTGCTATCTTACCCAATTATGATAAAGGCAGCGGTTTCCATCTTTGTAGAAGAGTTTTAATTTCCACGTACAATTTTGGAAAATTTTGACTATATGATGAGTAGGATTTAGTTATGTGAACCCCAGGATACTTGAGAGAGGCCTCTTCCCAGTGTTACTGATAATTCAGTTGGAGGGTAAAAAGTTGATCCCTGGGTATACCTACAGGAAGTGCTTCTGTTTTTGTCCTGTTGTTATAGAAGTCATCCAACAGAGTGTGTAGATTTGGCAGGGTGACATGAGGACTGGATAAAGTAAGTAATATATCATCGGCAAAAAGCGATAATTTAAATTCACGGCCCCGGGCCTTAGCTCCCTGAATAGAGTTGCTCAGGCAAATAGCAGCGGCGAGTGGTTCCACACCTAAGACAAATATTATCAGAGACAAGGAACATCCTTTGTGGGTTCCGTTAAATATATTAATTAAGTGTGACATACTATGCTGTAGGCTGTTGGAGTAGAATATAAATTGTGAAGGGCTTGGAGGAGAGGACTTGAGATAGCAAAATGTTTCAAAACTGAGAACATATATGACCTATTATATGTCAGCGTCTTTATCAGCGTCTAAGCTCTGCTTATTTATTGCATCAATAAGATTAATAACTCGGCGTGTGTTATCGACTCCCTGACAGTTCATCACAAATCCCACCGGATCTTTATGTATGACCTATGGCAGCCATATGGCCAATCTATTAGCTAGTAATTTAGGAAATATTTTAAAGTTGGCATTCAGTAATGCTATGGGGCTGTAATTAGAAACTTCCAGCGGATCTTTCTATGGTTTTGGAATGAGGGTAATGTAGGAGAGTAGGAAGAAAGATGAGAATGAGGAATCTTTCAGTATAGCATTATAAAGTTGTACTTGATACTGAGAAAGCGAATTTTTAAAAATCTGGTAATAGAGATACGTCAGACCATCTGGTCCCGGCGCCTTGCCATTAGGAAGCTGTTTAAGCACTGCCTCGATTTCCTCCATGGTAACTTCTGCATTTAAAGAGTCTACTGCCTCATTTAGTAGAGTTGGTAGTTTGCGGGAAGCCAGAAATTAATTTAACCTTAGATCCATTTATATCGGTAATTGGGTGGGTGTTTGGAAGAGAGCATAAATCTGAAAAATATTTATGGAAAAATTGTGCTATCGTTGTGGGATTGTGTACGACATGGCCTGAGTCTCTCAAAGCATGGGGGGTACGTTTACATGTATCTTCTCTGAGCTGCATACCTACATACCTGGGGTCATACCTAAATATCTACCTAAGGACCTTCTCTACCTACCTAACTGGGCCTTGCCTATCTACCTACTTGGGGAGTTCCCTGCCTATCTACTGACATATCTACCTGGGGCCTTGCTTACCTAGTTATCTACATAGCTGGGGCCTCATCTCCAGGTGTCCCTTCCTACCTTCTTACCTACCTACCTAAGGGACTTGTCTGTATAACTAATGGGGGCTTGCCTGCTTATCTACAAAAAAAGAGGTCCTATCAGCCTAATGGCCATGGCATCTAGGTGACTGACAGAGGGAGGGTGCTTCCCCTGTCTAAGCATCAGTACCCTCACAATAGGTTTGGCAGGCTAAAGCCAAATAATGGATCTGCCATGTATGAAATTTATTAGGCCTGCCATAAATAGGCTGCCTGTCAAAGGCATAAAACATAGCAATACAGTAATATATTGCTTTGCATTATATACTGCAAAGTATAGTCCAATACCGGGACAAAAAATAAAAATTAAAAAAAAATAGTTAAAAAAAGTATTAAAAATAATAAATAAAATATAAAGTGAAGACAAGACCTGTTTACAAAAAAAAAAAAAAAATGTTTCATAAAATAATACAAATACAAAGGCACACACAGTAGGTATTGCTGTGTCCATAATGCTCCAATCTATAAAATAGTTGTATTATTTAATCCTGATTGGGCCCCTTTCCTGACCAGGCACATTTAACGTTTCCTTAGTACATGAGGGTGTGCACGATATATTGCTTTTTCACAAATGGTAATTCTACTATTCTTCGTCTTTTGTATAATTTTTACATTAGTTTTTTTCTTTTCATAATATGTAGTATAGTAAAACAAAAAACAGCAAAAAATGCATGAAAATAAATTTTGTAATTGTATCACTTTTCCATCATGGGCATGTAAATTTGGTGACATAAAGTTTTAAGGTCATCGGGGACAGTGCTAAAAGTTGTGGTTTGGGCTGTTACTTTTTTTTTATAATATTTTATTTTATATTTTGTTGTTTTGTATTATTATTATTATTATTATTATTATTATTATTATTATTATTATTATTATTATTATTATTTTATCTGCCCCCCATGAGGTCAGAAAAAGAACTTTGGGGGAATTTTTATATATATATATATTTTTTTTTTTTTGCTTGATTACCCTGATATATTAGCCCCAGTTTCAGGAAAAATATAACCCCTTGAACTAATTATAGAACTCTATAGAACAGTGTTTCTCAACTCCAGTCCTCAAGACCCACCAACAGGTCATGTTTTCTGGATTCCCTTAGCATTGCACAGGTGATGTAATTATGCTGCACAGGTGATATAATTATTGTCAGTGCATTCTGTGGGAAATCCTGAAAACATGACCTGTTGGTGGGTCCTGAGGACTGGAGTTGAGAAACACTGCTATAGAACTATAGAATCCCCCACACTCTGGAACTCACTGCCCCAACACATCAGACTCTCCCCCACTCTCACTAGCCTCAAAAGCAACCTGAAAACCCATCTCTTCAGGATTGCTTATAACAAACAATAACCCCCTTGCCACGACTGCACCACACAAAAATGTCTCACCTTCTGTATTCTCCCACCTTCCTTGTAGACTGTAAGCTCTCACGAGCAGAAACCTCTCTCCTTCTGTACCAGTTGTTAGTTATTAATTTGTCTCCTTTGTACTTGTTTGACCCATGTTATGTATGCAACCCGATTGTACAGCGCCTTGGAACCAGGGGCGCTCTAAAATAAATAATAACAATAATAACTCCTCTTGTTATGATAAGACACAGCAGATCATTTAGTTACTGAGTCCCGATGGTCAGTAACTGTCTATGCATGCAGCAATCATAGGGCATGTCCCAACGGCAAGAGTTTTTGCTCGGTCTTTCAAATGGTTTGCGGTTTTAGAAACCCTGTGAAAACCTGTAAACAATGGTCCCCCATTGACTTCAATAGAAAAACCGTTTAGCAGTCCCCACTGAACGGATTTTCTGCTGGGTGGTTTTTCACACTGCGGGCGGTCCAAACATGTTCATTCTTCCGTCCGGTTTCCAGACCGAAAATCAACATTGGAGTCAGTGTAAACTGAGTGAGCATTTTTTTGTCCAGGTTTTTGCTGCGTTTTTTTTTAGGCAGTTTTAGGTTTTTGCACTCAGTACACTTTTCTGCTTGAAAAACAGCCCAAACACCACTGAGGATACCTGGACAAAATCAGTGACAAAAACCGTTTAAAAAACAAAACGGCTGAAAAACCAACCAGTTTGTAATGAACGTTTTAATGAATGGTTCTGCTGAAGTAAAAACCAAGCTGTTTTCATCCTTTGCCATGTAAATGCACCCATAGAGCAGTTCAAATACAGCATTTGGGAAGGTGGGGACACTAATAAACCATCCCTGCCTTGTCAGTGGAAAGCTGCCTTCAAAATTAAAGATGAAACTCATACTTACCCCCCATATGCTCCCGTTCAGTCCTGGCACCTGGTTCGTCCATCCAGGAAGTAAGCAGTCAACATTCATTGTTCACGTGACAGGTGCTGCTAATCACAGGCCACAATGTCATATGCACGTGACCTCTGTAGCTTGTAATTAGCTGCATGTGTTCACCTGAATGAAAACCATTCACTGGCTACAGCGTGACTTGTTGCTGTTTGCTGCTAGTCTGCTTTACTATGTCCTCCATGATAAAAATCTGGTCTTTTAGGTTTGCAGCAGCCTTAACCCAGGACATACAGTCTTTATAGCGGGGCTGTGCACGTATCCTTAATCAAATGTGGGGATTAGTCCCAAATGGTAATCTCTAAATAGAGTGCAGGTGCAGTTCTGGGGTTAAACAAAGCAGTCCTTTATTCAGACACAAACAAAACAAATGGCAAACAGCATGACCTGCTTCTCTCCAGGTACAGTACATAAACATCTAAGGCGACATGTACGAAATTCGCGGCGCAGCGGCAGTTTTTAGGCTCAGTGTAAAGTGCGGCAGAAAGTCCGATCCTCTCAAAAATCTGGCATCTGGTATACCTTGCATAGTCAACGTAATGCACCTAAAAAGGCACATTGTGCAACGGAGGCGCATTACACATTATTACTAGCATATGTAATGCGCCTCAATAGGCGCATTGCGTTATAGAGGCGCACAGCGTATCAATTTTAGGCATATTACAATGCGTTGTGCCCGGCATATAATGGACACCACGGAAGGAGAAGTCTGGGGGGGCTGTTGGAGCTCCCATAACAACCTCTTCTTTTAGTTGTATGGGTATACAAAGAGTGTTTCCTTCTAACAGAGAAGATAATTTAAGAAGTAGGTTATTAAACTGTGAGGCCAAATGGATCTTTACTTTGGCGACTAGACAACCTCATGATCTTAACATTAAATATGATTTACTCTACCACTATTAATGTATGTTGTCACCGCTATAATTAATATATTTTTTTATAGTAGTTGGTAGTCTCTCTGCAATACTCATTTAAGTCTTAAGAATTATGTTTCAGACTCCTGCTTGCATCTGATATATCAGTTTTTAATTGTCAATGGGGTTCGATGTTTCACGATTTGCGCTAAACTCCTTCTGCACAGCCACAGAATCATGTGCATGTTTTTGTTATTTTTATGTTTGTCTGGATTTTTGGGCATTCCTACATGTTCTAGAGTGCAGAGCGAGTGGATGTGCATCTACACACACACACACACACACACCACCACACAACACCACACACACACATACACCCCACAACCACACACACACACACCTCAGATGGATTCTCTACTTCTCCACTTCCTTTTAGTAATTAATTTATGCTAAGTGAAGCCAAGGTTCATCATCTTCTATTTTTTTCCTGGGGCTGGTATCCGGAATGTCACCACTGCAGCTGTTGATTGGCTGCCCATGTGTATAACCATTCATAGTCTTTGACTTCCAAACAATGATGTCAGGAATTGTTACATGACCCATCAGTAGTTGCAGCGGTGATGTGCCAGCACCAGGGGGAAAAAAACAGAAAATGGTGGACCTTGGCAGTGGTGGAAAGGAGGTAAGGACAAGGATAAATATTTTTTTTTTTTAAATTTGCAACTTCAGCTTAAACATAATTAAACAAAAAACTAGAGAACAAACCTTTTAAACCCCAGAGAACACAGCTTATTTAAGTTTAAAGGATGCAGCCCATCTTTTCTTATCTAACATGTCATTTCATGTGGGAATAACTTTTTAATGCTTTACTTATCCAACTGATTCTGAAATTTGATAAAAATCATTGTTACTTCAAAAACACAAAAATTATGCAAAAGAATTTTAGAATTAGAAAATTTCTGTTTGTATGACAAATAATCATACCACTTAAAATATTTAATAAGTAAGGTTTAGTACATGTTTACGTTTTGTTGACATAAATTGTTAAATGTCAATTTAACTTTAAGTTTTTTAGAAGCCTTTTAAGTTTAACAGAATTTTTTTACATTTTCAAGAAAATTTTCAACAATATTTTTTAGACCAATTCAGTTCTGACATAGTTTTGAGGAACTTGTGTTAGACTGGCCCTAATGGGTAAATTGACCAGTGCAGAATGTACTAGATGTAATAATGCCCATGATTCACTTTTCCATATGGTCTTGGACTGCCCCTCACCTTTTTTGTTGTATACACACTTATATGAATGTAAAGCTAGGGTTCCTGGGAGTTTGTGCCCCAGAAAATAACCTGTTGGGTTTGGTGGAGGAAGAAAACCTCTGTTGTTGATCTGGAAACCGCCAAAGTTGCTGTCCTTTGCCCAATGAAGACAATTTATTCATGCTTATCTACCAATGTATAGGCTTACTTATGAGACAAGAGGAATTCCGGAGAGATTCCTAGAGATGTGGAGTCTGTGGATAGCGGCACAGACTGGATGATTTTCATTGATGCTGGGGCCCAGACATCTGAGTGGTGTGAATGTGTTATATGTTAAGGTGACTGTTGTGAATGGCTTGTTTGGGTGTGACTGTGAATTTACAGTAAATGACCCCTTAAAGAACTTGTCTTAGATGTATATCCAGCATAATAATGGCTGTGCGGATACTTTTGGAGATTTTGTTGGCAACACTGTTCTATACACACATATTAGCAACCACTGTTTCATTACTTTAGACCTTTTACCACTGTATTTTATTGTTGGGTTAATCTAGTACAGCAGTAGTAATTTTACTGTTGGTTTACTCTAATTGGGGAGGGATTGGATTTGCTTAATGTTCAATTCTACCTTGTTTTAGAGATTTTCAAAAATGAATACAGTTTTGTAAAAAAAATATACCCTAATTCCAGCTTGTGAAATACTCATTGAAAACATGTCAGATTAAACAGTTTTCAATGGCAGAATCCCATGAGTAAATTTTTCTTATGTGTGAATGTCATTTTCTTTATTATGTGTGCATCATTTTTGAGTTACTGTTCATTCTAGCAGCGCCCATAAGATCCATTCTAAACCCAGTCATGTTGGTCTTGTAACTTTTATTATGGCTTTTACAGATAAAAATAATTGTATTCCATGCAGATAGAGTTTCCTTTATATTGCACTAGGTGGCATTGTACTATAAATTCTGAAAGCAATTCTGATTATTGTAATGGGCGGGCCTACACTCTTCTAGACATATGAAGTATAAAAAAGTTTTCATATTGTGACGCATGCAGTTCTTCAACACATCTTTCTGTTAATTGCTGTCTAAAATATATATATAAGATGTTTTTGCTAACAGCTGCAGTCATCCTCTCTTTATGTGAGTAGAAATCCTGAAACAAAGAATATTAATCTATATTTTTTCCTGACAAATATTAACAATCATTTACTGGTAATTTCTGTTCTTTTGCAGATTCTGCCTGCTCTTCTAATATAATCCAGCCACCTGAACTGGAAACATTTGAAGGAGAAGATTTTATGCTTAGATGTGATCATCCGACTTTTAGTAGTGTTTATATTATACAGTGGTACAGAGTTTTACCTGGTAACGCACCAGTATTTATTATAAGTGGCCCCCAGAATACGAAGTCATTGGACGGCAGGTTTACAATAACCTTTAGTGATGAAAAGAAACACAGCTTCCTTGGAATACAAAGTGTCAAACCTGAAGAGAGCGCAGTGTATCTTTGTGTTCAGGCTAGCACTGCAATATACATGTATTTCCTGCCTGTACTTTAAGTCAATAACCTGAGTACAGCGTATGTTTGTAATAGATTCATGATTGAAAATTATAGTAGCTGTCATGTAGCTTCTTGCTGCAGAACTAACCTCTGAGCCACCAAGCTTTTTGTTGACTTACCTACAAGTACATTTGACCACCATATTCCCCTTTCTCATCACCTTTGTACTTCATTAATAACTTTTTATGTATGTACTTAGAATTGTTTGCATGCATTTATACACTGTTCTTATAAATTACTAATTTAGATTTGTTTCTTGCTTCTCTTTTGACTTTGTGATATAATATTTTTCTTGCTTTTTATGTGGGTTTATGTGCCTGTTTCATCATTTTATTATGGTCTGATGAAAACACCAGTAACTGTAATAACTTTGTTTTATATATGAGCCACTATCTGTTTCATCAGTGACCACAAGTTCCTTGCTTTTAACAAGATGCAAATAAAACTCCAACTTCTGACCTGATTTCTCATCTCAGACTCCAAACCAGCTTAATGTTTGCCATTTCTTATGGGACTACTCTATTGGTAGTTACCTGGGACTCTTTATGGAAAAAACAAACCTACTTGCAGAAGTTAAGGCAATATCTCCACACAACTGATTTATAGTCAGATTTTAAAGCAGATTCAGAATTTAGAATCCGCAAAAATCCAAATGTAAACCCTCCCCGTAGGTCTCAATACAAAATTTGAGCTGTTGTCTACACAACTCAGATTTTCTAAGGTCAGATTTCAAGTCTAACCAAATTAATTAGAACATGTTCTATAATCTGTTGGAAAATGATGAATTACAGTACTCTTCTATAACATGGGTTGCCCACAGCCAACTAAGGGTAAAGAAACACATAATCCTCAGACTTTGCTACCTGGTCTAGCCAAATGCTCAATCCATTAGTAACTCAGAAAATTCAGGTATGTGGCAAGCTTTGTGACAATCAAGTTAGTCAAGAGCAATAGTAGCAAGAGGTATATTTGATTAAAAATAAGCAGGATCTTACATTTTTATATATGGGGCAATACACTCTGGAGCATAACCAAATCCCACAGCAAATAAGCACATACTGTAAATTGTCTCGTAAATATCTTCATTTATCCTTATTTTAAAATTATACCCGAGTTAGAAAAAATTAAACATAAATAGATTTTTCATTTTAGCATGGACTTTTGCCACCAGTGAGGCCCGACAAAATCATCATGGTGCTGATGAGGCCCCAGTAAAAAAGAAAAGCTTGAGAAACATGGATAACACTAATGACTTCTTTAGCCTTAAGAATAATATAATTGCTCACTTTGGATTAAATAAAAAAATGTGAATATCTCATAGAATATCAATCGCAAACCAGTTCGTTCTCACCCACCCACCAAATCAAAAAATACTGTCTTAATTGGAAGGTGAAGTGTCACAGCCTTTATTGATTTTATTAATAACATCAAACCTGTGGGAAAAAAATATTTATAATAACACAGGGTTAACAATGATAAAAAATTATCCAAATTGAGCCCTTGACAAACAGCATCCTTAATACTCATTAAACCATTAACCGTAAAACGTTAAAGCTACAGTGGTGTGACCAGGGTATAATAAAACCATTTACTTTTTGTATGTAACCCGCTTTCCAGGGTCCGCCCTTTAGGAAAGCCCAACACTCCCAAGTATCCTAAGTGAAGCCAGTATTTAAACCTTTAATCCTCCTAAATTGATTAATTCCATGAGCTGATTGTCAAGGACCGCCATAGTATGCAGACTTGAAGTTTTATTTCTGCATATCCCACCAAACATGAAAGTCATGCTCCAGTACCTCCAACAGGCCAAAATCAAAAACATACAGTCCCACATTAGTGAGATAGACACCATCTGTGCTCAAGTAAATACCCCTTTTTTTAAAAAAATGATGCCAAACCAACAACCCCCCATCAAGCTGTACAAACTTCAATAAAGCCCTATTTATATTTACCTTGGTCTGATTAAATGCCCTGCAAGACACTCTACCCCTACACTTCAGCCTTTGGATAATTTCAGGTCAGATTACCAAAACCTTAGGATAGGCATCCCAAAAACACAAGAGATCCCACTTCATATCCTTAATCAAATTCCGCAGTGGATAATTTCCAATATCATTCCCTCCTGCATGCAATAGCAAAAGGTCTGGCACCCCCCACAAGTGAACCCCATCCTGAACTTGTGGGCGAATGTTATCCCACACCAGGCCCTGAAAAACCCATCCTATGAATCTACGCATCATCCTCACTAATCCCCAAGAACCTGCCACCTGGACGGAGGCCAGCCCTCTTTTCAGCCCAACAGATGTAGGAGTGTCCCAGGATCCAAATGACATACCTTCAACCACACAAACATATATCATCCAGACCGCATCTAGCAGCTTCTGTATCAGATGCAAAACGTAGTCTCTGGCCACCACATGGAAAAATTGCTAACCACCCTGTACATGCTTGCTAGAGCTAACCAATTCTCCCACCCTAAATGCAACATAGAACACCAAGGGAAAAGCCAACTGGAATAACAACTCCTCATAACCTTTAGCACAAAAACCAGCCAACTTGGAATACAACACCTCCAAAAATAAATTGTAAAATAAACAGGCCACCACCTATCCTGTACCACTATCCCTTTCTGAAACCCTCATATGGTTGGCCACACCTAAAAATACTGTGTAATATCCTCTTCACCAACTAACTGAAAAAGAAAAGATAATGCTGCCACTGCTCTACTTACCATTGGCATCGAAGGATGCTCTTCAAACAACATGTACATAAAGCAAAATATACCATTCAAATGACTCCAAGCTCCCCACTGCTGTCTCAAAAGACTCTTCCAACTAAAACCACTGTTTCCAAAGTATAAGTTGCCCAAGTTGCTGGCGCCAACGACTTCTTCACCCATCCCAGGATCCATAAACCACCACTTGCCACAGCACATCTGGGCACAGAACTGGATTCTGATCCACCTTTGGGGCCAAAAGCTGGAATCTATCGAGCTGCAAAACGAGAAAGGGCATCAGCAATTTCACTAGACACACCAGGAACATGCTTAGCCCTAAACAGGATGTTAAGACGCAAGCACAACTGTATCAGAACAATGTAATCACAAGAGGGGAATTCGCTGATAAATTGTTAACAGCTGCTACAACTGCCGTGTTGTCATAATGAAAATAGATAGACTGATTTCCCTCCCAAATGACATCCAGATAACAGAATAAACCAGAACAATGCTCTGGGTTCCTTTCTCCAATGACCCTTCCCATAATTGCAAAGGCCTACAGCCAATTCCCAAAAGAGCAAAGGATAAGCCTGCATTGCCTCCACTCCTCATCCTCTTCTTTCCTATGCTCCTTTCCTTTTTCCCATCTCTCAATACCAAAATGCTCTAGTGGGAGCAAGATAAAAATGTCCAAATTTTCCAGTTTGCAAATCTTTTCCCTCACTTCTCAAAACAAACAGAAGTGCTGCTTTTAGTTAAATCAGATATCGGCAAAGAACAATTCCTGGCCTCAGATAACTCAGTCTAAACTCCTGCTTCTGAGGACCCAAGATTGGGCTCACTTACCTCTTCTCATTGAGCCCTCAAACCCTGATTACCTGCCGCAGCCACTCATGCTCCCAAAATCCCCACACACTGTGATCCCAAATACCCTTCAACTGAACTAATCAACTACTTCAGACCAGCCAAAAGAACACCCAACAAATCACCTGGGGGTAAAGGCTCCAAGCCCAAACTATTACTCACAGCTAACCCACTCTGCCATGCTTGTGACCGTGTGTGTGAAAGGCAGGACTCACCAGCTGTCACCGGTATTCAAACAGGTGAAGCATACTGATGCTGCAAAATTGGTGTTATTCTGCAATATTAGCAGAACTAAGTGATAGAGTGATGTTCTGGACTGTAAATATCTTACAAGGCAGAATGTCCCGGGCACAGCTGGCAAACATGCATCCACAAAGGAAGCTGCAGTAAGCTTTAAGGCAGACAAACTCCTACTACTAATCATATTTTTTTTATCTGCACTGTATAAAATATTCACCTTTCTCAATAACCCAACAATTGATGCAATGTAAGCAAAGACGCACAACCACTTTTTGTCTACTTAAAAATATTTTTTTGGCTTTGGATTAAGAAGGAATCTCACTTTTAACTAGTCTGTCGCTCAGTTTTCTTGAATACCTAACTGACAGAATTCCAGAAAGCTTTTAAAACTCTCCTTAGCAATGTATCAAGGTTTCCTCAAAATCTGTGAGATGGAGGCACTCAGGTCATTTTAAGTTGAGACAAAGGGGATCCTTTTTTATTACTGCTCTTAGTATTAGAAAATAATGTCTGTCGATCTAGTTCTTGTATACATATTTTCTGTATATTTTATGCAAAACAAGATTAAAGGGATAGCCACATCCAAGAAATTTGTTATGTGCTTTAAGTAGATTGTTGTATTCAGTGTGGATAAGATGGTGACACTGTGTGCAATGTTTTGGTTATCAAGCAACCTTAATCTTGCAAGTCACGTGAAGATACAATGAGTAAAACACTGAGAAATACATTTAGGTAGAGGTTGCCTTTATATTAACAGGGTAGTAAAATGGAAAAAAGATAAGTAGGTCCCAAATGTATATAGCCGGAAGGTGACGGCATTAGAATTTTGGTGTCAGTGGGGAAGCGTACTGCTTTGTAGCATTGAGGGGAGTGGTAATTGGGGTCCGTGACGATCAAATAACTTTCTGTGACAAAATTATAAGTGCAGCATTAAAGGGGTTTTATCGTTTGAAGCTTTCGCAGACTTGAGCAAAAATCTATCAGTTTCATTTTCAAATCCAGGGGCGAGTCTCTCCTCTCAGTAGGTGTGTCTGTCCTCCCAGGAGGCGAGTCTCCCCTCACTGAAGAGCTGTGACATCATCATTCCGTGTGTGCAGGAGAAGGGAGAGGGCATCAGCTTTGCAGACCACCTGCTTCTAGCTGCAGTTCCTAAAGCTTCTGGTTCAGAGTTCTCAGCTCCAGGCTGCACAAGCTCCTTGTAGCCACTACCTTCATTGGTGTAATTTTTGTTATACACACAGCTTGAACTGATGAATCAAGTGTGAGAAATGCTCTCTGACCCCCTCCATCCCCCCTCTGTTATCAGGCAGGAGGTAGAGCAGACTGTATAAGGCTGTTATATGGGGGGAGCACAGGGTATAAGACTGTGTTATATGAGGGGAGAGTGAATCTAGCAGTTACTCAGTACATAGAACTATTACTGGAGAGCCAGCACATAGGGCTGTCCCAGCTTCTCTCTTACACACACAGCCATCTCAGGCAGCTCAGAGGGGAGTAAACACAGAAAGTACAGGCAGCCAATCACAGTGCAGGGGGCATTTCCGGGGCATTTCCCATTCAGAGGCGTGTCCCAACAGGCTGAATTAAATGGCAGTCATCAAATCACAGAAAAGGAGGCGTGGCCCAACCAGCTGCTGCAGAAAAAACTATAGATGCGCAGTTTAGCTCATATCTACCAAACTAAGTGACTTAGGTAAAGCAAACCAATTACAAAAGTGCTTATTTTTACTGTCCCCATCATTAGAGACATGATATTTGTAGTGAGAAAACCTCTTTAAGTCAAAAACAGTTATATGCTTGCTTATGTTTCAGCTATTGAATATTACATGGTAATTAGATATTACCCTGCTTATAGTGGAGCTGACGCCCTGAAAAGGACAACCCCTCACGGACCCTGAAAGACCCTGAAACAAGTCCCTCAAATAGACAAAGGAAACAATGTACCAGGTTTTACAATTAAAAACACATTAATTATAAAAACTGAAACTGTTAATAGCTGATATCACAACATAATACTCTGGCAAATACAGAAATCCCAAATTAACACCCTGACGCTTTTCCCCCAAAATAAAGTAAGTTCATGAGGGAGGATAAAATAGGACAGCTATTATATGTGATTGTTACTTCACTGAACACAGAGGATAGAATATCACAATCAAAATGGGTATTTGTATGATAAGATGTACAGAGGAAGTTATTCAAATATCCACGGCAATAATAGCATTAAAGCATTATAATAGATTAAGTGCCATATACCCACATTCCCGCTTCAAAAACGCAGATGGTATATAATAAATTATAGATACCCACAGCCAAATATTCAGATGATCAGATAAATGTAGAGTAAATAACACTGTTAGCCATACAGATATCAGCTACAGAACTTCCTCAGATAGCTCCTTAGACAGAGCTGCTGGCAGGCCTCTAGGTGGCATATGTGCTTCATCTTGCAAGTTAAGGGCCAGAGCACACCTCACAGTTTCCCAAAACCTATCCCCTTCCACCAGCGGATATTCAAGGAAACACCTTCCCTCATTTACCTGCAGTGAAGTCCAAGCCCACTTACAGGGGTTGATGGTGAAGACCAGGTGCTCCTTAAGTAATGTCTACACAGCAACTGGAAAATTGCATCAAAAGTCCAAAGGTACAGTATTTGACGCGGGATTGGCGCAATCGGTTTTTGACTGACCCAGTACATGGAACTGTATTAGAATTCGCCGCAGTACAATGGATTATAGAGCATGTTCTATAAACCAGTGGTTTAGAAATCTGACAATAGAAAATCAGTACTGTGTAGACTACAGCACGGATTTTCTATTGTGGTCTATGGGCACTGGTTACAGTCGGATTTTTGCGGAATCTAAATACTTAATCCACTTAAAAATCCGACTGTAAACCAGTGCAGTATATACGGGTTCTTAGACTCTGCTCCTCAGCTTGGCCTTACACCAAACTCATGACTGACAAAAAGGAACCACTGCCTGCCTGTGACAATAGTTACATGCTTAGTACATTTAAAAAAGAATGCATCCATTAGATTCAATCAAAGGTGTGAAGAAGATGTGCATGTAGGGGAGGGATATACAAAAGCGTTTCTTGCTATGGATCTAGAAAAATAAGGAATCAATAAGGCATGAATTTCCCTGTTCTAAAAAGAAGCATCTCCTGCCTTATCCCAAGTAGCGATTCATAGCTTTTATGGTAAAGAAGACTTGTCGCCCCCAGAGATTAACTTATTTTTTCTAGATTTTTTTTCCATAGTGCCCTCCTGTCTTTTGAGAGGATATTACATGAAACCGCTTTTCACCATGTTTTTGAAGGCACCAATTGTTTACTTGGACAAATGAATAATGTATGACCTTCTCTTCTCATGGCTACATACTGTAGATTTAATTCTTCTGACCTGTCCCTCATAACTAAAATCCCCCATATCCTTTATCAATTTCTTGCCCAATGTACGTAATTTATGTCCCCATGTACGATTTCACCTATACTTCACTAGGTGGCATTGTGACTTGCTTGGTTAGAGTATAGTTAGTTTTTTTTTTTAGCTATGGGTGTTGCTATATTCTAGAAAGCAAAAAGGGAAGGTTAAACAGGAAACGTAAGGTTAAAAAGGTATTGGGTAAGATCTGCTGATATATAATGGTTTTGTGCTGCGTATGTTCTGTTTAGCAGCCTGCTGTGAACCGGGTCATTAAGGATGTTATATTTCAGGGTCACCTTCATTTTCTTTCTTTGTGAGTAAAAATCTTGAAAACAGAAGTAAAGAACCAAAGTTTACTTAATAGTTATGTTCATAACATTAATGAGGTGTTAATTTTCACTGTAATTTTTAGCAGGTCTGCAAACACTAATGCCTGCTATCCCTTTCCAGGTTCTCCTTGCACTTCCAATATAATCCAGGCACCCACAATGGAGACCATTGCTGAAGAAGACGTTGATCTCAGATGTGACCATGCCTCGCTTCCTACATCTGACTTCATCCATTGGTATAGGTTATTTCCTGGTCAAGGACCCGTGTTCCTCATAAGTGGCTACTCAGATACTGAATCACCAGACCATAAACTGAGAATAAACTTCAGTGAAGGGAGAAAGTTCAGTAACCTCAGTATTCGGGATGTCAAACCTGAAGACAGTGCAGTGTATCTGTGTGTTCAGAGTGACACAGAGATACAGACTTGCTTCCTGCTTGTACAATATTTCACAGATTACTCTGCACTGAGGGAGTAGCATTGTAAAATTGCATTTGTTTTTAAAATTTGCATCCCCATTGGGGTTTTTGAAATTTCGAACCCAATTTATTATATTCACTTATACCCAAACACAAAATAATAATAAAAAATTATTATTATTTTATATCCTTAAAGGGAACCGTCAGGGTTTTATGCCCCCCATCTGGAGCAGACATGATAGGGGGAGTGGAGCGGCCCTGTGATATGTAGGTTTTAATGATTTAAAAGGGAAAAATTCTGAGAAAAAAAGCAGAGAAAATTCTGACCGGACTCCTAAAGATTCCTGCTTACCTCAACCAAGTACAGTGATTGTCAGTGTTACCTGTATTAGGTGATGTTCAAACAGTGTTTTTTTAATTTGTTTTCGAGTACATTTTATGTAACAAAAAACAGACCCCAAAATGAAATTCAACAGTGTTCAGGTGTTTAAAATGAAACGAACGGTTTTACATACATTTTTTTCAATTCTTTAAAGGGCATCATAAATTGAAATGTCAATTTTTTGATCCCATTTTGCATCCAAACCCTTTTTTTTTGGACGGGAAATCGTATTAAAAAAAAACCCGTTTGAATACCCCATGTGTGTACAGAGCAATAACATTTACTCTAAGGGGGGGGAGTCACATACTTTTAGGGTAAGTTCCAAAGCTTTTTAAGGGTGTTCAGACCCAAAACACCCACGCATCAAAAAATGTGAGTGTGATTAAAATTGTAAAAGTAAAACACGCATTGGCCTCAGATGCGATTGCGATACTTGTTTTACATCGTCTTTCTGATGATCTTTTGGGTCCATTCAAAGAATTGACAAACAATTCTTTATCTGTTTAACCCCTTAGGGCCAGGGTTTTTTTTGGTGAAAAACGTTCTTTTTTCCCTCCTCGCCTCTGAAAGCCCTAACTTCTTTATTTTTTCCACCTACATAACACAAAAGGGGGTTTTTTTTTGCAGGACAAATGTACTTTCAATGGTTTATTTACTGTACAAGAATATACTAAATCGCAAAAAAAAACCAAGTGGGCAAATTGTGAACAATTTTTTTTTTTTCGCCTGTTTGCGGGGTTTTGCTTTTACGGCGTTAATCTTTGGAAATATAATGTGTTATCTGTATTCTTCAGGTTTTTAAACGCATCCGGCAATACCAAACAATGTAGGGTTTCCGTTATGTTTGGTACCGTAAAAAAATTCCAAACATTTTCTATTTTTGAAATTTGCGCCAGGGGTGCCATTTTTTGCGCCCAAAATAACTTTTTTGTACTAAAACCTACGGACGTCAGTGAGGGGGCATTTTTTGCGGGCTGAAGTTTTACTTTTATCGCTAGCAGTTTGGAATGCATGAGACTTTTTTGGGATCATTTTTATTCCAATTTTTGGGAGTGACGTAAAATGACCAAAAAAATGCAATTTTGGTGTCTGGAGTTTTTTTTCTTCTACGGTGTTCAGCGTACGGATAAATAATGTTATATTTTTATAGATCGGGACTTTTTCGGACGCGGCGATCCCAAAATATGTGAAACTTTTTTATTTTTTTAATGATTTTTTTTGTAAAATGGGGAAAGGGGGGTGATTTGAACTTTTAATACTTTTTTTTTTTTTGTACTTTAAAACTTTATTATTTTTTTTTTTTTTACTGTAACATTGAGGCCACCTGTGGTACTTGACCACTAGGTGGCGCAATTGTTAATACAACCTAATGCATTGCATAGGCAATGCATTTTGGGTGTACAAAGATGGGGGTTTCCCCAGTTCCTGTCTGCGGACGGGAAATGGGGCAAACCGCCAGGGTAAGTGACGGGAGCCTTCACAAGGCTCCCACCACAATGCCCGGTGATCGGATCGGCGCAGCATAGCTGCGCTTATGCCGATCACCGCACCGATCGGTGCGCGGCACCGATCGGCGTTAATTCAGACGCCGCAGCCATCTTTGCCGCGGCGCCTGATGGGTAAAACAGCACCAGCGGGCGGAGCCACCTGCCGGCGCTGTTTACTGGGCCCGGGGGTTAGTGGCGATTGCCGCTAACCCCCCGGCGCTGGGGCGGAGGGGGGGGGGGTCGCGGAGCGATCCCCCTGCAAAGCCCCTTAGCGGCCCTGGGACGTACTCATACGCCCAAGGTCGTTAAGGGGCAGCAGGCACCCTATTTAAAACTACAGAGTGTGTTTCTGCTGCACAGAAAACATATCCTAACACACACCAAACTTTGGATACGACTTTGGATATGTTTTACGCAATGCTTTTCAACTCAGAAATTCAGCATTACAGTTACATACTTGGCAAGGGTAAATGTTTTTCGGACCAAAAAACAGACCCAAATAGATATTGAACAATTTCCCTGTGTGATTACATTATGTTCAATGTCTTTGACATGTCAATTCATGATCTGTTTTACACATCACAAACCCTATTTATAACTACAGGGTATATTTTTGTAGTCCATAAAACGTATCCAAACATTTACCACACTTTGGGTACGTGTTTGGATACATTTTACACAATACGTTTTTTGGATAGTTTTTTGGCCTTTTACAAGAGATTACTTACAGGCAGCAGTTGATAATGATCAGCTACAGGGTGGGATACAACCTTCCACAATACAAGTGATGACCCTTTGGATTACTGGGTGTCCAAGATAGTCAGAACTTGCACTAAATGCACTAAAGGCACTTACCTGCCCTGCTCCTAGTCTGCTGCTTTTCTAAAATAGTGTTCATGGCAGCAGGGGGTCATAACCACCTGTCCAGGACCAATGTGGATCAGAGTACTTAAAAAAATTATAGGTGCATTGCGAATGGTTACTATGGCCAACAAAAGCAGGTTAATTTTTGGATGCTTTCACAAACCTCCCCATTATGTAAACTACATAAAAGGAAACCTGTCAGCTGATTAGCGGCATGAAATAATTAAATGCATTTTTCTTGGTCTCAGTTATGTGTGTTCTACTGTGAAATGATACAGTGTTTCAGAGTAAATCACCTGATAAAACTAGGTAAGGTACAAAGAGAAGCGTCATAGCCAGTAGATGTTGTAAGTGGAGATGGGCGAATGGTAAAAAATTAGAGTTCAAGTCGAATCTCGAATTTTGAAAATTTCGTTCGAAGTTCGAGTCGAACTCGATTTTCGAACCCCACTAAAGTCAATGGGAGATGATGTTCAGGTTAATTTTTATACCGACACAGGTGAGGAGACGCCGCTATTGCTTTCCATAAGAGTAAAATGGATACGTATAACAAATTAGTGAAGAAAATTTGGCTCTAAGAGTCATATAAAAAAATTGAGAGGCTAAAATAATTCATTCCTTTCAATGGCTAACTGAAAACATGAGGACAGCGTAGCTATAGGAGGTGCAGTGGTAGCAGCTGCTACGGGGCCTCTTTGACACATTAGAAGACAATGTTATTGGAAATGGTGCATGGTAACTGGCAAGAGCCCCCTATCACTTTTTGCACCACGGACCAAGAAAATGTCATATGTGGTGGCAGCAAGAACATCCCAACATGGAGGTTCAGCTGGCAGGGCTGTAGTTACAGGGGTTGCAGTGGTAGCCAGAGCTGCCATCAGTCATGCAGCTAAATCAAATGGGACCCCCACCCATTACTAGTACCTATTTTTTAATATATCAGTTGGCCCCTTTTTGATTAGGGCCCCTTCCAGGAGTACTGCCCTATTGGCACCCCTGCCAGTTACCATGCGCCATTTCCAATACCGATTTCTTCTTATGTGTCAAAGGGGCTTTTGGGCCCCATCAGAATGTATAAAGCTTGCAAACAGAGGCATAACTTGAAGTTCTTGGGCTCTGGTGCAGAAAGTGAAATGGGATGCCTGTCAGTTACCATGTGCCACAACCTCAAACAGTCACACTCCAAACTCCACTATGGTGAAGACCAAAGAGCTGTCGAAGGACACTAGAAACAAAATTGTAGCCCTGCACCAGGCGGGGAAGACCGAATCTGCAATAGGCAAGCAGCTTGGTGTGAAGATATCAACTGTGGGAGCAATAACTAGACATACAAGCCCACTGATAATCTCCCTCGATCTGGGGCTCCACGCAAGATTTCACCCCTTGGGGTCAAAATGATCACAAGAACGGTGAGCAAAAATCCCAAAACCACACGGGGGCACCTAGTGAATGACCTGCAGAGAGCTAGGACCAACGTAACAAAGGCTATCATTAGTAACACACTACGCCGCCAGAGATTCAGATCCTGCAGTGCCAGACGTGTCCCCCTGCTTAAGCCAGTACATGTCCGGGCCCGTCTGAAGTTTGTTAGAGAGCATTTGGATAATCCAGAAGAGTACTGGAGAATGTCATATGGTCAGATGAAACCAAAGTAGAACTGTTTGGTAGAAATAGAAATAGATTTCTTTCAATAGGACCCCAAAACCAGCAAGAATGACCTTTTGGACACTCAATAAAATTTTCAAGAAGAAATGAGTATTTGAAATAACATTTGTTTTAATAGGATATTTACTATCGGTGTCTTCTACAGTAGCATGACCACCAAACCTGCACAAGTTACCTTTTTTGAAACTCAATAAAATTTTAAAGACGAAATTAGGATTTGAAATAAGATTTTTTTCAATAGGACATTTACTAACGGTGTCTTCTACAGTAGCTTGACCCCCAAACCAGCAAAAATTACCTTTTTGACACTATGACAATAAAATTTGCAACCAGCAACCAGTATTTGAAAGTGATTACTTTCAGAGGTGCCAATACGGAAGTACGGGCAGTACTTCTGTCACTAGTTACTAATCGGTGACATCGGCAACAAAAGCATCAGAGATCCACGCTTGATTCATTTTGATAAATGTGAAACAATCCACATTCTCAGGGGAAAGATGGATACATTTGTCAGATATCACCCCTCCAGCTGTGCTGAAGGTGCGTTTGGAGATAAGCGTAGCTGCCGGGCAGGATAAAATGTTTATGGTGAATCGAGCAAGCTCAGGCCATTCATCTATTTTGGAGACCCAGAAGTTGAATTGGTCCAGATCACGTCCAAAAACATTGGGGTTGAGCCGCAGGTAGTCATGGACCATGCTCTTAAGGCGGTCTCTATGTGTCTGAATAATGCCCTGTCTTGCAGGCGTTGGAGAGGTGGTAAAAAACGAGTGAAAAATGCCACTCCGTACGCTTCTGCCACACTGCCTGCTGCTGCGACTACTTGCCATTCTACTTTGATTGCCTTGATGCATGGATCATGTTGCAGGTAATGTAGCATCCAACCACTCATTTGTGAGATGCTGCCGGGATCTCCCAAGCATTGTGGTCTAAGGGCAGTAACCAGATCTTCCTCCTCTTCCTCCTGTAATCCATGTAAACCTCTTACCACTAAAGGGTAATCGGTACTGTCAAGATGATTAAATCAGGTGTGGAATCTATCTTTGTTCCACTCCTTATCCAATTAAATGCCTCCTCTGAATTATATTATTATTATTGCTGCCGGCAGCCAGAGCTCGAGAAACATGACCGACACCTTCCATTTCGGACATGGAAGCTGAAGTTTAATCACAGTAAATTACATTTCAATAGAACTTTTTAATCACATGACTATTTTATCACTACATGATTGGTTAATTGGCGGTCGCTAAGAGTCAAGTTATAATTTGCATGTACGTATGAAGTATTAGCTGATATGACACATTCCCAAACGCTCTCCTCTGTATTATCTGGGAGGGGGAGGAAGTCCTTGACTTTCTTGCTTCTAGCAGAAATGCATCTGTCCAAGGAAAGCTGTGTTAAAGATATCTGAAATAAGGGCAGACAGAAAGCAATTAGAACTTAATACTAACTCAAGTTAAAGATATGATGATAAAACTGATTTAATGTTTTTTTTTCTTCTTTCTCTAAATCATCAACTTGACAGTCCCCCCTAAAAACATTAAAATTTGTTCGATCCGCTTCCTCCCTGTCACTAGGTAAGGATGGGGAGAGGGGTCCCTCACGGTCCCTATGACCTTTTAAACTAGCTAATTCGGTCCCTGCCTGAGGGTGTTGGTCAAGAGTTATCGAGCTATCCCCGGCCCCTGACAGCTGCTGGCTACTAAACGCGAAGACCTGTCCTAAGGCAGGAGGGATAAGAGCTGACAGAAGTTCTAGGGCCTAGGAACTGGCACCCTGAAAAAGCCTCATACCTTGCTCCCCACAACCCCCTTGTGGGTGCGATTTATGCCCTGTTGGTCAATTCGCAGCTCTCCGTGTGAACTATTGCTCTCTTTGGGGGGAACACTGGTTATGGAATTCTCTTCAATGCATGGTGAACCATCCTCCCAAGTAAGCGAGCACGGGAAACCACTGATCTATTCCTTTAGACAATAGTTTCCTGATGCAAGGAATGACACACATAAACTACCAGAAACAGGACTAAAAAACACTACACCGAAACCATTCCTGCTTGGGCCTAACCTTTTTTCTGCAATCCCACTCATCCAGGAAAAAAAAACTGTTTCCCATGGGTCCTTAATTCCCGAGTTCCTTTTCATCTCCTGAGAAAGATCATCAAATTTTTTTAATGGCTAAGGTCACCTTCCCGTTTGGTCCTGTATTGTTAGGTATGTACGTACAACACATGTCATGGATCATCCTGCAAACTCCTCCCTTCTCTGCCAAGACCATGTCCAGAGCCATTCTATTTTGGAAAGCCATGATTGAGGTGTGGCCCCTACTTGTTCTGCTAGGCCTTATAGGCATCCCGAGTGCCCATTAAACCTCCTGTTGGTTATAGTAGATGTAGTTTATCCATTCCACATTCTTATTGATTGTTATTTGGGGTATGAGTGACTTAAATCCTGCCTTTACCTGATCCCTAGCTTTAAATTCATCAGGCACCCCTTGTGGTTGCCCATGTGGCACCCCAAATATACATGGGGGTCATAACGGGCCTTTGGGCTGTGGGCCACTGGATCTCTTTATTGTTGGGGTGAGGCTATCTCCCTCTCTGCTTCTTCCAGTGGCACTATGTGTAAGGGCATTATAGCTTTAGCAAAGGGCACATTCCCCTGACCAGTTGCCTTTAAGCCTGATCTGATTTTAAATGTCCCACAGATCCAAAAGACATCAGCTACAGATTGTACCTGATTTATGAGTTATGATGTTCGGGAGCATCAATATAGGTACCACAGTATCCTGGTTTAAATTTACCCAAGCCTCTACCACCTCCCTTAATAGAAAAACAGGTGTAATTCCCAGGGTCTATAGTAATTCCCGATTTGGGCGTAGGGTCTCTGTGTTATAAAGGGTGCTTTACCTTCCACGTCACACAGGTATGGGTCAGAAGTTGACTTATTGGTGAACAAACTAAGGAACATTTTTCTGAGGCAGGTCAAAAATGTAAAGGGACTGACCCTAATGAGGCCGGGCACTAGAACATTACATAGCAATTAGATTTATTTTTTCTGGGAAAACAGAATACTTCATCCATTCCAGCCGAAAATTCATATCATTATATCCAGTTTCTATTGCATAAATGTCCTCTAGTGTGGGGTTTGCAATGGCTATCATTTCTTTATACCGTTGTGCCTGGATTCTCACCATCTTTGCAGTTCTGGTGATCTGGATCTCTAGTTCTCTCCATTCTGGGGAGTCTACCATGTCATTAATGTTGAATTGAGTGAGGTAACTTCCCTCACCACCACCACCACCTAGAGTACCCAGGACATAAACCCCTGCATCTGTTGGACTGGGATTGTCTATAGTTTAAACCCAATTGGGTTCCCTTACCATCTACACAGGGTGGTTTGAACCAAGTCATTCTAGCAAGTAAAGCTCGACCATCTTTGTCTGTCATTCCCAGTGCAGGTTCAGGTCTATATCCCCAGTCGTTTCCAGTGTTCCATCCTACTGCCCCCCAGGAATCACACTTAGTACCCCACTAGTCCTCTGTCACACATATGTATTGTGTACCCATCTGGCACAAGTAATCAGTAGATATGTGTATACTCTGTGTCGGTTCAGATGGGCTAGAGATTGGTTAGTGATCCGCATTGGGCAATATTGCAAAACTCAAATTTAAAGGTTGCTACTTGAGTACTGGATGAGTTATACCAAAAAGTGATCACCCATTTCTGTTTGGTGATTGCTACCTCTTGTGCTCCTACACACACCCAGACAATACAGATGTGGGAAAAAGATAAAGGAATGATTCTTTGATGACCAGTTTGGCCACAGTCACTTTCCTGCAATGTGAAGCGTGCACCCACTTTGGGCCTCCCTTCAAGTTTCACAGGTTGGGGCACCAGGAGAACTTGGTTATGGTCCTTTCCCAAATCTGTTTCAAGATCTTGATTTACTGCACCCACAAAAAGTCACCAGGATGTAAGCTTTGTCAGAGTCTATCTGGAATGGGGGAGAACACTATGGCATGGATAAGTTTTAATTCATTACACAGATTTATAAACATATTTTAAACAAGGCTATCATTCCCTGCACTCAAACTGCTGGGGGATGGTCCCCCTCCCTAGTCTGGGGGGCCTGAGAATAATATCTCAAAAGGGAGTGACCCAGTGGGCTGCCTAGTAGTTTTTTGACAGAATAGATGTAAATGGTAGGATATCGGGCCAAAGGAAAGATGTTTAAATTTTCTAGCCTTCAGGAATTTTGTTTTCAGAGTGGCGTTCATTTCTTTCCCCACTTTTCTGCTAAATTCAGGATGGTAGGGGTGTGCGGCCGAGGTCAGCTCTTATGAGTTTTCAAATGTCTCTGGTTTCTTCTGTAGTGAAGGCAGGTCCTTGGTCAGATTTAATAACTCAAGGGATCCCAAATCTGCATATCAATTCAGCCCAATAGTTTCTCTTCATAGTGGTCTTACAGTCATGTGTAACTGGGTAGTACTTCAAGGCGATCCCTGAGAACATATCCACCACACTAAAACATCTTGTATTTTTCACCTTGGTATTTCAATTGTTCAATCTGGATCGCGAGAGGTAAAATGGTGTTTAGCCAAATGCTCCTTTGTGTTGGCATCATTCCTCCTGGGTTAACAAATATTTCATATTTCACAACTTTCTAGCATGGCTATTTGCCTGGAAAATGAAGTTTCTGGGTGCTAAGGTATATCTTGTTGATTGAAGAAATCATCTGGCTAGTTATCTGGTGGGTATTTACCATGAGCTCATTGTACTACAGCGGGTTTATTAATGGACCTTGATAAAAAAGTCTATTGTTTTTTCCTCTAAATCCATCTTGGTGTATTCTTGCTCCCAAATTTCCTCCAACTTTTCCTTTCCTTCCGCTTGTTGGGGAGTGGTTTGAGATTGTCTCATACAGTTTAACACCTTGGTTTCAATTGCAATCTTGTCCTTGTTTTCCCCGTTCTTGTCCTCTCTATTCTTTCCTTCTTCTTTTCTTCTTCTCCCCTTCTTTTTTCCCTTTCTTTTTCTTCTCACTGTCTTCTTTCCTTCGTTCTTCTTCTCACCTTCTTTTTCCTTCTTCCTTCACCTTCTCCTTGCTTATCCCATTCTCCGTCTTTCTTCTCACAGTCTCTTTCTTTCTTCTCACTTTTTCTCTTTTTTTTCATCTCTGCTCGGGGGTCAGCAATATACACCACTCCTGTTTCCTTCAAATTCACTGGGAAGAGACCCTTGGCCTTTTGCAGCCAAGTCTGCTCTGTAGGTTCCTTCTACTTCCACTGTCCTCTATCTTCCATGGGCTTTTATCTTCAAAAATGGCCACTTAGTGGAATTCAGAGCATAGCACCAGACCCTAAAAGGGCTTCTTATTCTTGATGGAGTTCCACTAGCTGTCGGAAACTCGCGGGGCCCCACTTCAGGCCAAAGTTATAGGCTGAGTCGGTGTATAAGTTCATGGTTTCTCTTTAAACGAGTTTACAAGCTTCCGTTACAGCCAGAGTTCACCTTCTTGGGCTGGCATTCTCGAAGGTTAAGATGCAGCTTCCGTTTCTAGCAAGGTTTAACCACAGAAAATCCTGTATGAATCATCCTTGATCGTACCTCATATTGTGATCCATCTGTGCCAGACGACATAAGTCTTGGGCTTTCCAACTTGTATGTAGAGACAGTAGGAAAGATGGGAAGGTTTCAGCCTTCCTTTTGTTCAGAAAGTCAGGAAGGGGTTCATCCATGCAGTCTGATCTCATCTTGTAGACTTTGATTCATCCTCCCCCCTTAGGAGGAAGCAATCTGGTTGAGAAGTGTCATCTCTTCAATATTATTTTCATGCATCAGTAAAGGGGCTTTGTATCTGATTTTAAAATGGGCTGTTTAATGAATTGGGATGTTCGGAACCAGTAATGGGGGAGCTAAACATTGACCAATAACATGGTAAATGGAATGTCTCGTTTTTTCAAGAAGATCGGTACATGGTCGCTTAAACTGAGGGCCAAGTAGACAGTCCTGCAACAGGATCTAACTTTCAAGATTGAGAAAGGGGTTTCATACACTCTCATGTTTTTGTGTCAAGGATCGGAAGCTTTGGACATGAGTCTTCAAAATTAGAGGAAGAGGTTGAAAGGCTGTGATTTGTCCGAGATTCCCGCCGGAGCTTGTGAATAAGTTATTTCCCAGGGTTTGAAAACAACTCTTGTGCCTCAATGAAAGTTCATTGGTGTAAATAAAGTCCTTGAAAGAATGTATAAAACTGCATAAGAGTGGAGGCATTGGGTAATCCATTAGAACAGTAAAGTCAGCCTAGAAATCCTTGAAGTGTTTTAAGTATTGGTGAAGAAATGAGAAATCACACTTTTTCCCCGATCATCGGAAAGGTTTTTTGTACCCTGAAATATGCAAGTCCGAGGAATACAACTTCTTAGAACATCATTGGAGCTTGGACTGTGAGACTTCATTTGATTGATGCCAAATGTTGAAGAAGAACCAAAGAGCTTGATTGACAAGTTGGAAATCAGGTGCACCAAGAAATATCATACATGCCTCAGGGCTTGAGTCAACTGGTTGGGGTTGATTCTGGCCCCTTTGAAGCATTCCTCTCAGGTGGGTGAGTACCACAATTTAAGTGAAAGCAAAAGGTATTGACAGTCCTTGTGTGTGGGCACTGAAAGAAGACATTGCAGAAACCATAGACTGTGAAGTAAGGCGCTAAGAAGTACTTTTTTGAGAGAAATGACTTTTGGGGGCCATGTTTTCCCTAATCCGTGGTTTTCCCCGGTATAACTTTTTTGTAACAGGGGAAAAGTGTTTTGCGGAGAATTTCAGGTGATATCCCTTATCCAAGAATTTTTCTGATTTGTGACTCCAGAGATGTGTTCTTGACATGCTTTAAAAATAAAGAGGCAAGCGAGGCGGGTAGCACCCTTTCAAAAAGAATGTAAAAGGTGAAGACCGGAAGGGTGCCGACATCTCAGGACCTTTGGACCAAACTCAGGAGGTCTTGTTCCAAAAATTCAGAGGTGTTTTCTTGATGTGGTAAAACATGTAAGCGCAGGGGCAGCTTGTTGAGCTTCATGTGAATATTTGGGGTTTGTAGTCCAAATACATTCCAGAAATTAATTGTTTGTAGCTTAATCGTTGGTATAAGGGTAGCTTCAACGATTTGTTGGTAAGTAGGAGAGATAATAGTTTAGAACAGTGAGTCCAAGATGTCCAATTGGAACAGGTAGGTTAAACGAGTCCTGGTGGTCGTACCATTCAATGCAGTAATGTAGTCGGGAAAGTATGACGCCCGGGGAATGTCAGAAGTTTTCAGAAACTATCCTGGCTGCCCTGTATCTACAAGTAAGGAAGTTGGGGCCATTAATTTGAAATTGACGGTCAACCGGGTTCAATGACTAACAGGTGTTCTCTGAAGCATTGAGAAAACTGGTAGACATTTTGCCGAGTCCTATGGCTGAGGACGATAGGAGTGTCTTAGGTTGGAAAGCCAGTAATTCATCTGGATATGCTTGTTTGCCTGACTTTGGTTAAGATTTGGTAAATTGAGGTCCAATGAATGGTTATTTATTTGGACTGAGGTCTGCGTTGTGTTTGTGGGTTTAATCTTGACGGTTGATTTCAAAAACTTGTTATGCTCTGAATTGATTATATCTTGAGGTATTCGGTAGTTGCGCCATTGGAGCAAGATTCCTTTTGTCGTCACAGCTTTTGCGCAGCACTGCCTGATTTTTCCGGAAACGGGTTTTCATAAAAAAAGTCTTTTGAAATCCGCCTTGCCGCCAGAAGGTGGTTGACATTTTCCATGAACCATTAGGTCCATATAGTTGAGTTGAGGTCCCGGATATTGTGCTGGTTGATTGTACAGTACATTCAGATCTGAATATGGTCCTTTGGAGCTCCTGAAGTAGGGACACTGAGAAACTTTCTTCAATTGTTGGGATGAATCAAGTCTTTTGTTAGCAAGGAGAGAAGTTGATTTCCGGTTAACTCTGCTATTCTGCTCGACTAGTTTTTCAAAGTCCCAAGTAGGTTTAGTAAACCATAACAAAAGCCGTTGAAAAGGGGTTTGTGAGTTTAGTGTTCATGTTCAAATCCATGGCCGGAATAAGCAGACATCCTGTATAAAATTCTCTCACAATCAGTTGGACCAAAAATTGAAATATTCACTGGGATTCACCAATTTTTTTTGGCCCAAGAATGAAGACGACGGCAGAACTCTTCCCCGAGAGTAAGTATGATGTCCACCCAAAATTGTTTCTTGTAGGGCTGAAATTTTGATAGGCCAAAAGAATCCCCAGCCTTAATGCTGGCAAATTATTTGATCTTTCCAAAGGCAAATAATTTTTTATCGGCCCGATGCCACGGTAAAATGTCATAAGGTTTTCCAGGGTCTGGCAATTGGGTCAGTAATTATTGACTTGTTTAATGTAAAAGCACCTGATTGTTGATCCGGGTATTGTTGCTGGCGCGCTTTGGATGAAAGTAAAACCGCCAGAGAAAGATCCAGTGGCTGGACTGATGTTGGGGGTGCTGGCCGAAGGTGCGGGTAAGCCTGATGAGTCGTCTTGGGGGAGGAATGTGGTGTAATTACAACGGGCTGAGGCTATACCCGAGCAAGGGTGAAGTTGTCCTGGAAGAGTTAGAAAGGGTTTAGTAGGGAGCCATGTAGTCTTCCCAAAATTGGCCATAGCGTCGTTAGTACCACACCACATTTCATGTACTGGAGGAATTGCTTGTGCCAATAATGGGTATAGGCCTTACACTGCCATTGGTGGGAACCCCAAAGATGCAAGAAAAAATCAGGGGTATGGACAGCGATAGGAAGCTGGGTTTGCTTGGCCACTTCAAGTACGTTTATGTAAGTTTGTTCCAGTAGCTGAACACAATTTCATGGGATACATTATTATTACGGTCCATCAGCATGCATAATATAATCACAGTTTTAATCTCTCTAGGGGGCGTCTGGTGCTGTGAGCAATAGGAAAAATATTGGAGTCCTTTAATTTGCATTGCAGTGTGGGTCCTGGATCCTGAGCTATTGCAATTTCCTCCTCCTAATCTTCCTCTCCATTACACTGAAAATAAATTGGGCAATAGTGAGGGGTACATAAATTACCCGATGCTTTCAAAGGTATAGGTTTCGGGGCTGGGGTTTGATGTTGTAGGTTGTGTGGCCAGACATTATCACACGACAGTTGCATATCAATGTTTACATTAGTGTTTCAAGTGAAGTGCATGGAGGGGAGGGGGAGGGCGGAATTTAGTGTATCAAGATGGGCCCTTTCAACTTTCAAACCCGAACTTTCCCGGTTCTTTGGATTGCTTAGGACTTACGAAAAGGGCCACAGGAAATGCAAAAGGGCGGTTTGGTTTTGCTTTTCCTGTCAGAAATTTGGACTTCATAAAGATGGCTACAGAAATAATGGGAGGTTCTGCACGGAGCTGAGGAAGAATACTGGAGGGAAGGAGTTGAGGGAATACAAGGTGTGATCAGTGGGTTTTACGTTTCCCTCCCCAATCTACCAACTTTCAGTTTAAAGGAATTGAGGGCGTCAGGGCCACCAAAATTAAATTTGCCATCTGAATGGGGCAGCTCACCTTAACATAAACTTTAAATCCTTTTTTTTTTAAAAATTCAGTTCAATGTAACTTGCTTTGCCAAACACTTATTTTCTTTCAGTGCTGTCTCCAAAAAGCACTTAATCCCCTGATTTTGCTCTTACACAAGCGTAATTATGCTTTTCTTTTTTCAATCTTATATATTTTACTATTTTTCTCTTCGATCAACACTCGAATACACCTTTGATGAGCGCTATAATTTTCAGTACCATACAGCCGAGGGAGAAATGTCCCCAGGACAAACCCCCCTTAACAGATCTTTTGGGAACAACCAAGGTTATACACTCTGCCCGAATTTCAGATGAAGAAAAACAAGTGATGTAGCTTTAATAAAAATAAACCCCGAAAGCATTTTTTCTTACCTAACTAAAACAAAAAAAATTAAACAGTGTATGTTAGTTAAGCCCTGTACAAACCCTAACACTAATCAATGTCTTCTGCTCATAAGCAATAATCTGAAATATCATCTGATTATTTCCATCTGTATAACAGGCTATCTCAAATCTCATCTGTCTATATCTCGGGATAACAGCAATCTCAATGTTCAACCCTGTCCATAAAGGCTTATGGGGTACTCTTTACCATCTTCAAGATTCTGTCTATAACTATAGCAGACCCTTTGCATGGCCAGTTCTCTTTTCTGGAATTCAGATCACTGTCTATAACCCTTTTCCCGATATAATTACAGAAAAAAATGAAATAACTTATACAGGCTTTCGGTTTCGTCTACCGGGCGCTTATCTCTGAACTCATTTTTTTTTTTTTCCATCAGGAGCCCACTCCTGACTACACTGAAATTTTATATCGAAAGGGAATATACATCCAGTCAGTATACTTACAGACCAACAACAGAGGGCATAAATTGGGGAAACTTTAATAAGGTATACCATAAACACTAAGTACCAGACACCGCTAGAAGCACACCGAACCTTAACCCGGTTTTTAAGAGGCGACAACCCCCCAAAAGACTTTCACTTTGAATGTCCGAAAAACAGATAAGTCACAGACAAAAAATTTCTAACTTACCTATTTGTGTGGTTGATCAGGCCCAAATGATTTGGGACCTCCTGGACCGGTTTCAGTCGATGGTAAGGCGTCAGCCCCCTCCCGGGTGTCTCCTTGGGCTTTTAAGCCGGCACCACTGTCAAGATGATTTAAATCAGGTGGGAATCTATCTTTGTTCCACTCCTTATCCCAATTAAATTGCCCCCTACCGAATTAAATTTTTATTATTTCTGTCGGCAGCCAAGGGTCGAGAAACTTTACCGACACCTTCCGTTTGGACATGAAATCTGAAGTTTTAATCACGTAAAATACAATCCAATGAACTTTTTAATCACATACTATTTTATCAACATGGGGGTTTGGGTTTAATGGCGGTCGCTAAAACAATTATAATTTACTAATTAAGAAGCTTGCGATAACAAAATTCCAAAGCTCTCTTCTTTTACTGGGTGGAAGGAGGGAAATCCTTGACATCTTGTTCTAGCAGCCCAAAGCATCTTCAAGAAAGCTGTTGAAGAAATCTGAAAAACGGCAACAGAAAGCAATTTGAAAATTATGCTAATCAATGTTAAAAATTGATATAGAAATATTTAATGTTTTTTTCCTCTTTCTTAAATCATCAACTTGACAGCGATTTTATGGTCCACCCTTCCTCCTCATCTTTTCCCTCCTCCCTCTCCTGACCTCACCCGGGCCCTGGTTAGCCTCATGCGCTCTACTCTGTGAGCTGAACTGTTGTCCTGCACCCGCCCTGGACCTCGAACCACTGCCTAAAGAAGACAAAAATTGGGAAACAGTTGGGCCTTCTACATCCTCCGGAGTAAGGTTTTGGTCACCTATCCTATTCCTCCATCAAATGCGAGAACCTCGCCGCAGAGGTCTAACACTTGTTTTTCCCGTAAAATATGACCGCAGTTGGTCATGCTGACAAGCCATTGTCGAGGACCATTTTTGTGGCCATTCAAAACTGTCAGGGATGGTGCAGAGATCCTTCAACCTGCCTCACTCTCTATGCCTCAACAACCCAAATTGCACCACTGCCATGAAAGGCATGCGACACTCTAAAATGCATTATGTATTTGCCCGCTGCCACAAACACTGGAGCATGTGGAGGGTGGGAAATTCCCGCGTGTTGCCACGTCAACAAATTGACGTTGACGGGAGCCCAATGACACTGCAAACGCTGGGCCAGTCATGCAAGAACGGTTGAATGTGACTAAGACCTCAAACTATTCCTCAGAGACAGCAAGACCGGGTAGCCGCTTGAAAATTTCTGCACAACCAGGTTTACTGCACGACTTTTGCCAGGCAAGGGATTGCTAAGTCTACTGACCCAGGGCAGCAAGGAGATTTGCTCCCGTTGTCAAAACACCACCTTGCCTGGCGCAGGTTTCTTAGCACCAGCCACTGGTCAGTCTGAGTACCGAGCCATCACAAACTCTTGACCTTGTGTTAATGGTCCCCCAGACATTAATTTCCAGAACGGGCCCGGTTCTCCCCCTGCACGTGATGCTAAACCTGTGAGGGGGACTCTGGACTTTTCACCATCCCGCGGTGCACTGTGAGATAACGCCCTTGACCATGCTACTAGTCCATGTGTTTGGGATGATGACTTTGGTGGACAGAAAAGAAGCCAACCCCGCTGGGATCTTTTGCCAGTGGCTGGCCGGGGCAGGGACAGCTTTTCTGGCAAAGAAATGCCTGCTCGCCATTTGATATTGGGGGCATGTCAGGGTCATGATGTGATGGAACCCATCTGTGTCCACTAGGCGGAAAGGCAACATTTCCAAGGCCAAGAGCCTGGCAATGCCGACATTCAGACTTTTGGCTTTGGGATGGTTGGGATGAAAGCGTTTCATATGCTCTCACATCTGGTACACTAAAGGCTGGCTGCCAGACTCGTCTCTGTACGGCGTGCAGGTCAGACTGGTGGAAGGGCAAGGTGTAGGCTGTGTTGCTGGTGGTGGCCATCGGCCGACAGTGTCTGGGACTTGGTATGGTGCTTGATCATGCTGTTCCGGCACATCGGCAGAAGAAGACCGCTTGGGCTTGGAAATGGCGGAGGAGGAAGAGGCAGAAGAGGTCATAATGGTTGTAAGCCTTTTTCTCCAAGTGACTCTTCCACAGCAATTCATGCTTTACCTGCATGTGCTTGTTCATGCTGATGGTTCTTAAAATCTTTCCTCGACTGACACGTTGAAAGGAAACCTGACATATGATGCCACTCTGCAAATCTGAGGCTTGATGGAAAAAGGCCCAGGCTTCATAGGTCCTGGAGCTCTTCTACTGTGAAAACCTAGTAGTGGTGTTCCCGTTGCCACCACTGACCACGGCTGGTGGAGTAATGTCAGCGGACTTGTGCGACCGCCCTTTCTGTTTCTGAGACCGGACCCGCACTGACACTACCACATCTTCCTCCTTCACTGATGATGCGCTCATCAGCTGCTGCTGAAAAGACCACATTGGATCCGCAATGTTTTCATCATCATTACAGTCTACATCCTGACAGTCTACATCCTCAAGCTGCGGGCTAGAAGTCACAGACACTACGAGGCACCGCTGACCACTTGATATTTTTGCCGACGGACCAACTTCCTTCTAATCTTCTGAGGGTGTCATTGGGCGTCAGAGCAGACAAAATCATCCTCTTCGGTCTCTTGATCTTTTGAAATGCCTTCTTTTGACCGCATTGTGTCATGAAAGAGGTCTTCAGAATATGGATTATCTACAGTAGTTTGTATATTGTTTGACATTTGGCCCGTGTTTGCTTCAGGTTGTACTGATAATGATGATGACATTTGTGGCCATGACTGAGAGGAAGAGGAGGTAAAACTGCTTGATGCAGGGTGTGTTAACCACTGAAGAACAGATTGGCAACGCTTTTCAGAAATGAGACGCACAGGGAACTGACCAAGCGATGACAGGCCTGATGGTCCTACGACTGACTATGTGCTTGCTTGTGTGTTGTCCAGAGCACTTGAAGGAGTGCCTTGTCTCATACCTCTAGCTCCACGCCCTATGCCCCTCCTTGCTTGTTTACACACTCTAGTTTGCTCCATGTTCAAAATGTTCGCTCAAATTTTCAGCAAGTAACTAGTATTAGAAATAGATTTCTTTCTATGGAATACGTTAACGGGT
>JAODAL010038038.1:0-39684 GCA_025379985.1 Phyllomedusa bahiana | reverse complement strand
TCAACAAAATTTGGGGGTTGAAAGCCCTTTTTTTTTTCCGGCATTTTAAAAAAATGTGGGGGTCATGAGGTTTGGGGCTCATGTTGGGGCCCCGGGGAAGGTATATTTCAAGGCCAGTAAAACAAAAAATTGGGGGTGAAAGACCCCTTTTTTCCGGAATTTTTTTAAATGTGGGGGTTTGCGGGTTTTGGGGGGGCTCAGCTGTGGGCCCAGGAAAGGTATAGTCAATGTCCGGTTAAAATTTAAAAGGGGTGGGGGAAAGGGACCCCTTTTTCCGGCACTTTTTAAATTTTGGGGGTCATGGGGTTTGGGGGGCTCAGCTGTGGCCCGGGGCAGGTATAGTCAAGGGTCCAGTTCAACAAAAATGGTGGTTGAAAGACCCCTTTTTTCCCGGGGAACTTTTAAATGTGGGGGTTTGCGGGGTTTGGGGGCTCATGCTGGGCCAGGAAGGTTAGTAAATGTCCAGTTCCCCTAAAATGGGGGTTGAAAAAAACCCCCTTTTTCCGGCATTTTTAAATGGGGGGCATGCGGGTTTTGGGGGCTCATGCTGTGGACCGGGGACAGGTTTTGTCAATGTCCAGTTCAACTAAAAATGGTGGTTAAAAGGGACCCCCTTTTTCCCGGCACTTTTTAAATGGGGGGGCCCATGCAGGTTTGGGGTCATGTGGGGCCCCGGACAGGTATAGCCAATGTCCAGTTAAAACTAAAATGGTGGTTAAAAAAGACTCCTTTTTTTTTTTTCCCGGGCACTTTTTAAATGTGGGGGTCATGCAGGTTTGGGGTTTTGCTGGGGTCCAGGCGGGTATAGTCAATGTCCAGTGAAACTAAAATGGTGGTTTGAAAGACCCCTTTTTTCCGGGCCCATTTTTTAAATGTGGGGGTCATGCAGGTTTGGGGTTCAGCTGCGTTCCAGGACCCGGATATTAAATGCCCTTTTCAAGTAATTGGATGGTTAAAATTTCTTACGCCTTCTGGAAAATTTTAAAAATTTGTGGGTGATGGGTTTTTAAGGGTGGTTTGTGGTAAAAGGGAAAGGGAAGTAAATGGTCTTTTGACTTTTTTTCTTGACTTTTAAAACCTAAGTGTTTTGCCTTTAAAGATGTAGCCGTACCCTTTTGGGATGTTGGGATGTTAATTTCAGTTTTCTCCAGCCTTGTTTGGGGGGAATAATAAAGGTGTTGTTGCTCTCCCATAGACTTTAAGGGTTTCTCGCGCATAATGGGTTGCTCACTTCAAAAAACCTTTAAATCAAATAGCGGCCGACAAAGGGACTATCGTTGATCTCAATACCAACGCAATGTCAACACAAAGCTGTCAGAAAAAAACCCTTTGAGTTTTCCCCACCCGAACACAGCGTTTGCAGCTTTCATGTATTGGACATAATTTAATAAATGCTGTCAATGTCATTGTGTGGGAGGAGGGAAACAGGACTCACATGTGTTTTTATCTTTACACGCTTTTACGGTTAGAAACATGAAAATAAAAAAATTTCCATGGACATTTTAAGGTTTTTAGATATTGTGAAGATGACCCTATTTTGGGCTTTTTAAAAAAAGATGCTTTTAAAACCCTCACTTCAAAGCAATAGGTGAACTAATGATAAACATAATATATCAAACCGACTTAAAGTGGTACCACAATTATTGAAATTATGTAAACCAAATAACAGATTATGGTACACAAAATATTAGTCAATCAGACTTAAAAAATTTAAAAAATGTATATTTTTATTAAAACCCAGGGGTTGGGGTTTTTGAAAAAAAAATTTATTTTGCTCTAGAGGACGGCTGGAGCGAAACGCTCATCTGTGTCTCCACAGAGCGTCTTTTTTCTGCTCCTTTTTGCTGCTGGACGTTTTTTTTAAAACATGTTGAAAAAAACGACTGAGCAGGGGAGAAAATGAACTATTGGAATCTATGACTGTGTCTCCACTGCACAGAAAAACTTCCGTTTTTTTCAGTGTTTTTAGTTTTTGTTTTACAATGCTGTGCATTGTAAAAAAAAACTGACGTTTTTCAGCAGCTTTTGACAGGCAGTGCACAAAAATCTCAGTTTTATGAACGTTTTTAGTATTTGGTTTTCTAGTAGTTTTTTGTCCACTGCAGTGTTCTTTATTATAATGACATGACATGTAGCGTTTCACCTAAGCATTCTTTCATTATTCTTTATAAATAAAAATTTGAATCCGGTAATTATTATCACTTTTTAGGAATTTATTAATTTCTACTAATCTTATTTCTACTAATTTTACAAATCTTCTACTAATCTTGGGCACAGATTATTTAACTATGAATTAACTTTTTTGCACGTGCACTTATATTGATTCTATCATGTTAAAATTGTTTTGCCGATTTAATTATATTTTGACTTTATGAGATTCATATGACTTTGTTTTTTTATACATGAGATGCATTTGTACATTTATATTATGATCAATTGGATTCATGTCATACACCCCCCCAACTTTGCTATTTAGATTCTCCCCATAAATTATATGTGATTGTTTTTATTATTGTGTAATTATGTTAATCACAGAAAAATGGGACATTATTTACTTAGAAACACAGATTTAATGCCATACTTACAGTGGGATGACTGGACAAAGAACTTTTCCCAGTACTACCTGGGAGAAATTTAACAGGTGCAGCTCAGTAGTGAACATTTGCATAAACACACCCATCCACTAGAGGGGCATCTGCCTAGTAAAATAGTGCACATTGGGTATGAACCAGTTCACACCAGCATGCAGAAAGGCCACAATACCATACAGGGGAGACTGCACAAATGCAAAAATACTAATAAACAATCACACACATGCCTACCGTCCATTGTGTGGTGATTATTGGTATTACAATTGTGTATAGATAAAGGGTGGCAACTATGTGGTGCACCAACTGATGATTTCTTTACTACTCGATTGGATGGGGTGCCCAGCATACTTTAAGTGTGCAACAAAATATACTGACACCCTCTGCTCCCTGGTATTACAGGGCAATACTACATACTGGAAAAATATCAAACAGGAGGTGTTAGGTGGTATTTTGGCCAAAATACGCAATACCCACGTCAAGGGTCCTCATTGTCCTAGCAATTTTCAGAAAAAAATCACATATAACAATAAACTATTCCTAGTAGAAGGCAATATAAGCCCCAGTGTTACATGGGAGAAATCCAAAACTGTATAATCACCCCCCTTTATAAGCCTTATCTATATGCAATTGTGATATTGCTGAATTTTTGTATTTGTAGAATGTCCCCTGCACGGTGTTGTTGCTTCTCTGCATACTGGTGTTATCTGATACTTATCTAATTAGCAGTTTTTAACTAAACAGTTGCCCCCCCTAGTGAATGGGTGTGTGTGCAATTATTCACTAGTGAACTGCACCTGTTAAATTTCTCCCATGTAGCACTTGGGCTTATATTGCCACCTACTGTGTTTAATCTATTGTCCAGCCATTGATCTGTAAGTGAGGCCTTGTGTTTGTGTAATAATAATAATCTTTATTTATATAGGGCCAACATATTCAGCAGCACTTTACAATTCAAAGGGCACAAGTACAGGCATAAAGACAGATATTACACATTAAAAAGCTACTTACAGATCAGACACAAAGTGTAAGGGTCCTGCTCGGCTCCATTGGTGAGACATAAGGGTAAGAAGCTTGATTAACACAATGGTCCAGTCATGTCTCATAAATGTGGGGTAGTTTACATAAAAATTGGATGAACCTGCCACTCAGACCGTACACCTGTATACAGATAAGTACCTGTGAGTGCCCAAGTGTCGGGGGTGTCAGAAATGTGTGTGATAGAATTTGGGGGGTCACCAATTCGGTAATCATGTTGCTATAAAATATTAATTTCTTTTTTTAAGTCTAATTGAATAATGTTTTGTGCACTATAATCTCTTATCAAAGAAGTAGACTAGGTTACTACAAAATTGTGCTATATGAATTTTTATTGCTAAAACTTAGGTGGTTACAGAGTTTTTCTTAAAGGGGTTTTGCCACGATCTCATTTCATACCTCCTGCATCCAGCTCTTCAGCTCTGTGTGCTCAGAAGGGGGCGTGTGTGATTTGTTTGAATTGCATATCATGTGACCCAGCAGGATGACATCACCAGGCCTTTCCTCTCTTTAGTCAAAGAAAGGTCTGTTCATGTATAGAACTGTGGTTCAAGGGTCCTCGGTTCAAATCCCTGCAGGAACCAAACCTGTGGATTTTATTTCTCTTTATCAATGTACATAACTCATTGAGGTTTCTATTTTATTTATTTGCACTGTTTGACTAATTACTAAGGAGTACAGAGGAATGGAGTAGAATGACAGCACCTGGGGTTGAACACTCAGTAGCTGGAGAGGTGATGTCTGAGCATGTGCGACCAAGACTGAGAAGCTCTCAGCCCTGGTCGTATCCCCTGGAGGCGAGCTGTAAACAATGGATCACTAAAGGAGCAGCTAAGACAAAAATGGTGCATAATTTTTAATAATGATGAATGGTGAAAATGTTTATTATTTAATTTACAAACTTTCCACATCAATTTTACTTTGTGACAAAACCCCTTTAAGGAATTATGACAAATCAGATCATCCAAAAGATGAATTTTCTTACTTTTCTTATGTACAACAGTGGTCCAAATTTGTAGTAAGTGCACACACAACAAGCAGCAAAATAAGGTTAATGGCTATAAAACACCCTTAAAGGCTCAGCAAGCTTTACAGTTGTGAACATGAGATGGCTCAGGAAACTTAAAGGAGTTTTCTAACCATGCAGTTTCAAAGTAACAGTCAGCTTTAGAATTACACATGCTGTTCAGACTGTGGATGGGTTTATAGCAGATATTGACTCATTAGCTCTGCTGTTCCTAGCTTTTCCTGTTACACTGACAATGAGTACAAGAGTGTCAGTAATGTGTCAGCCTCTTTATGAGCTATTAGTCTGTTTGACCTCACCCACCTGTTTGTTTTCTGTTTTATCGATGCCGTGTTTTTCTTTTGTACATTGTCTGTCTGATCTCTGTTTAAGACCAGGGTTTGTTCAGGATAGGCTCCAGTGTGGGATTGCCCTTTTTCGGGGAGGGGGTGAGGGTTGTTCTGCTTTAGGCAAGAAGAAATTATGGCAAACTTGATAAAGAGATGTATAAAGTGTAGTACTCAGACTGCAGGGCTCTAAAGGGTTTTTATTTAGCTAAATTAGAGACTTTCTAAATCCACTGCTAGAGATAAGACTCTGAAGGAGATGACTCACTAAGGTTGGAGTGAATGACCTATGGCAGATTAGAGCAATGAGAGATAAGAGAGAGCAGGGAGAGGTGGGGGATAGAGATGTTCATAACCAGAGAAATTTGTGTGCCCTAAGAGGAGATGAAAGCTTGCTTATCTCCTGACCAAAGAAAAATCTACAAAGCAAAGTATTTAGAAAAGTCTTCAATTATCTGTCCCCTCACGTCAAAACCTTATCATTGTAATGAGAAATCCCTGTAAATGGTTGCAGTATACACTTAAAGGCACTGTACATGAACATAGCTAAACGTAACTTTTTTTTTTTAGATTGGTTCTTCCTTAGGGCTGTGCGATGTTCCTTTAGTCTATACTCTCAGGCCGCTATACAGGTCATAAGGAATGCTATTTTTGACAACCACACACAGAGTTTATAGAGTCAATTTGACATAAGTCTTCCAGGTCTTTGGTTATTTCACAGTCCAAACAGTTTCTTTTAGAAACAATTTAGTTTTCTTTAGAAACTATGCCTCAGAAAACCACAAGAATAAATGGGACACCTCCCAAACCTGGCTTACCATCAAACTTTACATGAAGTTAAGCCTTACTGTGCCAGACTAGTCTGGAACCCCATAGCGCTCTATAATAGTATCAGCCGTAGGTTTCTATCTACCATAGCCTCAGTGCAGATGAGGTGCTGGACTGTAACAGGAAACATCTTCTACTCCTATAGAACATAGCAATGAGGCTGAAGGTCTTGTTACTTTATACCAATTGCCTTCTTTTTGAAAAATTATTTGCTAAGAGTCATTAAAATTATTGGTTTATTAATGATCCACCATTTTTTGTTTTAATTTTCCAAGTTTCCCAAGATTACGTCAAATCATTTAAATAGAGTAATCCAATCATTTAAATAGAGTAATCCAAAAACGATAAAGCAACAGCAAATTAGCTTAAAGGGGTTGTCTCACTACATTGATTCATCTTACCTCAGTCCTGCTTTCTTGGTTTCACTTTGAATTCAGGGACGTGTTTACTGACTTCCACTAGGCTGCAGTAGAAGCCAGGTCTGTAGCTATAGCAACCAGTGCTAGCAGCCTATCAGGAGAGATCAAACAGGTCTGTAGCTATAGCAACCTGAGGAGCTGATGCAGCCCATACAAGAGGGGATATCTCAGAATAGGTAGGATATTGTTAATGGACACATATTGCAAAGTGACTTGTTTTTGCAAGATCTTTAACATAAAAATAAATCCTTGTAGTGAGACAACCCCTTTAATATTATATACATTCAGTGAAGATATCTTCGCAAATTGGGAATCTAAATAATTCCTAGAGATTTTTTGCGTTCAAACAACTTTGGGTTATAGCTTGATCTGAAGAAGGATAATTGTGGGATAGCTTATTTATAACACATGCAGAGTTTCATAGTTTCATAGTTTGTAAGGCTAAAAAAAGACAAGTCGTCCATCTAGTTCAGCCTGTTGTGCTAAGGTGTTGATCCAGAGGAACGAAAAAACCCCCAATGACCTAGAAGCCAATTGTCCTCATTTTAGGGAAAAATTCCTTCCTGACTCCAATCTGGCAATCAGAAAATCCCTGGATCAATGACCCCTCTCCTGAATCTAGTCACTATAACTTGTTATATTATTACGCTCCAGAAATGCATTGAAAACCCTTTTTGAACTCGGTTATTGAATTCACCATGACAAGTCCCTCTGGCAGAGAATTCCATAGTCTCACTGCTCTTACAGTAAAGAATCCCTTTCTATGTTTATGTAGAAACTTTCGTTCCTCAAGACGTAAAGGATGCCCCCTTGTTCTAGATACAGCCCTGTGTATAAATAAATCTTGGGAGAGATCTCTATATTGACCTTTGATGTATTTAAACATATTTATTATGTCTCCCGAAGCCTTCTTTTCTCTAAACTAAATAACCTAATATTGCCAATCTTTCTGTGTACTGTAGTCCACCCAGTCCTTTTATTATTTTTGTTGCCCGCCTTTGTACCTGTTCAAGCTCTACAATGTCTTTCCTGTGCACTGGTGCCAAAACTGTACACAATATTCCATGTGTGGTCTAACCAGTGAATTGTATTATGGGAGAATAATGTTCTCATCATGTGCATCTATGCCCCTTTTATATGCACCCCATGATCCTATTTGCCTTGGCTGCTGCTGCCTGCAACTGGCTGCTACAATTAAGTTTACTGTCCACCAGGATTCCCAAGTCCTTCTCCATGTCACTTTTACCCAGTGTTTTTCCATTTACATGTAATCATGTAATGGATTTCTCTTCCCCATGTGCATAACCTTGCATTTATCAGTGTTAAACCTCATCTGCCATTTCCCTGCCCAGGCCTCCAACTTATCCAGATCCCTTTGTAATAACATATTATCTCTATTGAGTTGATTACTTTACAGAGCTTAGTATCATCTGCAAAGATCGATATTCTACTGTGTATTCCCTGTGTAAGATCATTAATGAAAATGTTAAAGAGGATAGGGCCCAATACTGACCCTTGTGGTACCCCACTAGTAACAGCGATCCAGTCTGAGTATGTACCGTTAAATACTACCCTTTGTTTTCTATCAGTGAGCCAGTTACTTACCCACTTGCACACATTTTCCCCCAGTCCAAGCATTCTCATTTTATTTACCAACCTTTTATGTGGCACCGTATCAAATGCTTTAGAAAAATCTAGATATATGACATCCAGTGCCTCACCCGATCCAGTATAGCACTGACTTCCTCATAGAAGCTGATGAGATTAGTCTGACAGGACCGATCCTTCATGAACCATGCTGGAACGGCGTTATACATTTATTTTCAGTGAGATACTCCAGGATGCATCTCTGAGAAAACCTTCAAACATTTTACTACAACAGAGGTTAAGCTTACTGGCCTATAGTTTCCTGGATCACTTTTTGACCCCTTTTTGAATATTGACACCACATTTGCTATGCGCCAATCCTTTGGGACATACCCCGTTATTAGACAGCCCATAAATATTAAGAATAGGGGCCTATCTATGACATCACTTAACTCTCTTAGGACACGTGGGTGTATGCCATCTGGACCTGGGGATTTGTCTATTTTAATCTTCCTAAGACGGAGCTGCACTTCTTCCTGGGTTAGACAAGAAACTTTTTTTTTTTTTCAAATTCAAAAAGAGCTTTATTCAAAACAATACAAATACCAATCGTATTACATTCGATAACAAAGATCACCTTCTCTCTAAATATCACGTAAATGCGTAACAGAGATCCGACAGATAGAGTTCAAGCACGTTTGGAGCACAATTCAAACCAAGATCTACAATCGTTAAGACATAATCAGTCTGGGTGTGTTCTCTAACGGTGGGAGCCCTTCAACATAAGAGAGTCTGCACAGTCAGATTCAATGATACATGGATTCGGTAGCCTAGTTTGACAAGCTATAAAAAGTAGGCACATCCACTATCAAATGTATAACAGGTTGGAGCTCAACAAGTAATAGAAAAAGAAACAATAAACCCAAAAGAAAGAAAGGGGCCGGTCGGTCTCACCGGGAGAGAAAAACAGATTTTGTGCGGTCATCACTATCCCCAACAAGCATGAGGTGAGCACAAGGGGGGGGGGGAGACAAGGGGGCGCCATCATAAGGAGGATCTGTATAGATCAGACTGACAGAAGACTAACCAGTCCTCCCAGATATGCAGATGTCTAAATTCTAGTTGTGGGGAATCGTTTCTAAGCTCTTCCATGCGCTGTAAAACATGGACCTCTCGCAGCCAAGAGGAGACAGACGGCCTCACTGTGGACCTCCATAATCTCGGGATGACCATTTTTGCTGCCAGGAGGAGAAATAGGATAAGATGGGACCTGAGGGCGTAGGTCGGAAGAGGGATCTGAAACAGGAGCAAAACAGCAGGATCGTTCCGGAGCCTCAGTCCTGTAATTGAGTGTATAAGCTCTAGAATTTGTATCCAAAAGGGCTGAATCTCAGGGCAGCCCCACCAGATATGGGACATGGTACCCACATTTGCTTGACATCGCCAGCATATGTTAGTAACTCCCGGGTAGAGAGAATGTAAAAGTGCCGGGACTCTATACCAGCGCGTAACAATTTTGTAATTGAGTTCCTGGGCTTTTACTGAGACAGATGATTTGTGGGAGAGGAAGAATATTTTCTCCCATTCCTCCGTCTCGATGGACCCTCCCAGCTCCCTCCCCCAACTTGCCTGAAAGGGAAACTCACCCACTGCAGGGGGCTGTAATAAACCATAGATCCTTGACAGGACATGTGCCCCAGGGGAGCCCTGCAGACACCACTCCTCAAATGGCTTAAGGGGCCTGTGTAAGTCCAGAGGGGACTTGAGGGCAGAATATAGACTTCTAAGCTGATAGAAAGTAAACCTAGAGAAGTTTGTTGTTGTGGTGTCACCCACAAGTTCTTGGTAAGTCTTAATGGAGGTCTCAGTAAGCACCTTCCCAAAAACTATAGAAGGCGGGGCAAGCCCCAGCACCCCAATCAGCGCCGCCTCCACTGATTTTGGTACTGCCGGGTTACCTATCATAGGTGTACATGGGCCTCCTGGGCTAAACAGAGTCATTTTTGATGGATATTTCCTACAAACTAGAATAGAAGTCCTAGTCACCAATGGAACACGCTCAACAAGTTTTTTTGGGAAATAGGTAGCTGGAAGCCAGGGTAGTGCTGATACTGGGGCCCCGTACATTAGCGACTCAAGCAGTACCCAAAGTTTCTTAGGTACAGTAGAAAAAGAATCCAGAACTCGGGCCAGACAAGAAACTTTTAAGTTGGAGTTTACCATATCTCTCTGTTCAACAGGAAGGTCATCCTCCTCGGTAAATACAGTGGAGAAAAAAGTGTTTAATACGTTTGCTTTTTTCTCATCGCCCTCTACTGTCTCTCCCTCAGTATTTTTCAAAGGGCCAACATTTTCTGTTTTAATCTTTTTACTATTTATATAGTTAAAAAATATTTTGGGGTTAGTTTTACTTTCTATAGCAATATGTCTTTCCGTCTCCAGCTTTGCTTCCTTTATCTTTATTTTACACACTTTATTTTTTTCCCTATAGCTTCTTAGTGCCTCTTCACTGCCCTCCTGTTTTAGTAGGTGAAACGCTTTCTTTTTGTTTTTTATTGCCTCTTTTACATCCCTGTTGATCCACATTGGGTTTTTCCTGTTTCTAATTTTTTTTATTACCATAAGGTATGTACCTCTCACAGTGGTAGCCTAGGATGTTTTTAAAAATATCCCATTTATTATTAGTTCTGCCATATTTAAACACATTGTCCCAGTCAATACGGTTTAGGGCCTCCCTAAGCAGAATAAAATTAGCCTTCCTAAAATTCAGTGTTTTTGTGGCTCCTTGACAAAAAACTCTATTGAAGGATAAACGGAAATTTATTATATTATGGTCACTATTCCCTAGGTGCCCCTCAACCTGAACCTTTGTTACTCTGTCAGGTCTATTAGTTAATATTAGGTCTAGAAGGGCCTTTCCTCTAGTCGGTTCCTGCACCATTTGGCAAAGGTAATTATCATTAGTTATTGACAAAAACCTGTTTCCTTTATGAGAGCTACAAGCTTCAGATTCCCAATTGATGTCTGGATAGTTAAAGTCGCCCATAATAATAACCTCATTCTGATTAGCCGCCTCATCTATTTGCCTGAGGAGTACATCTTCCATGGGTTCTGTTATATTTGGGGGCCTATAGCAGACCCCTATTAGTATTATATTGTTATTGTTACCCCCATGTATATTTACCCATAATGATTCCACATGTTCATTACCTGTACCTATATCTTCCCGCAGTGTTGGCTTCAGACAGGATTTTACATAGAGACAGACACCTCCCCCTTTCCGGTCTTTACGATCCTTTCTAAATAGACTGTAACCCTGCAAGTTAACCGCCCAGTCGTAGCTCTCGTCCAGCCATGTCTCAGTTATCCCCACTATGTCATATTTTTCTTCAGCTATTAATACTTCTAGTTCATTGTTTAATAATTGCCTTTCAGAGTCAAGACACCTTACTTCAGTTTTGGGATTCTCATTCATAAAAATGATGCTTATTTTAAGATGTACACAAAGGCAGGCTTAATCCTTATGTGGAACAGAAAAGATGCGGTCATGGTGAGCTCTTATTATTAAGTACTATCATTTTGGCTATACCTCCTAGTGCCTGTATGAATATTTGGTCACAAAAATATCCTAACTAGAGATGAGCTAATCTGAAATAAAAAGAAAAATTCTTTAGATGTGAAGTAACAAATTGGTTAAAGAATAGTATTGCAGATTTGGAATGTGAAATTTAAGCAAAATCTAAGCAATTTGATTTCGGCCCGTATTGAATATTAGTGAAAATTGCCAAAAAAATAAAATGTAACCCTAAATTTGGTTTCAGTTACCATTTAGCATTGCTCTGGGTTCAGCTTCCAACATGACGTCAGTTAATCTATGTTTATGCAACATGCAAAAACAATCGAATTTTCGGCGGTTTTAGGATTCTAAAACCACTGAAAATCCGATCGTTTTGCATGCCCTTAGACTTTAGGAGAAAAAACGACTTGTAGTCTACACAGGTCGTTTTTTTACAATCGTTTTCTGGCGCACGTTGTAAAAAATGTCGCCGCCTGGCATTTTTCTGTCAGTTTCCCGTACATTCAATTGTATGGGCCGATGGAAAAAAACCTAAAACCGACAGCGGTTTTTGCGTAAAATGTGACAAAAACCACGGTCATGCATCGGTGAAAAACCGGTTGACTTTCGGACAGTTTTTGTCCGATGCTGTGTGGATCTAGCCTTAACTTGTGATGTCTGACCTCACTTCTGCTTAGATTATCCCTATATAACCAGAAGTGACTTTAGATGTGACACCTGAATTCCTACATCAATGTTGTTTCCCATGACATGAGGGTAACCTATGGAAACCAGAAGTGATTTCAGATGGTTGCAACGGACGTGATACCATAGTGGGAGCAACTAAAGGCTGAAAGGTAAGATATTTTCTAAAACACCCTAACTCTAACATATAGTTAGAGTTATGGTTATGGTTAGGAATAGAGTTAAAGAAAGGGATAGGGTTTAGAGAAAAAACCTTGGCCAGGAACATCCTGAACCCACATTTTTTCACAAACTCAATCAAACCATTGCCGAATTCAACAGGGCGTTTTTCGAGTAAAGAGCCATGTGTGTAGCATAAAATACCAAAGAGGCTAAAATGCTGAATGATGGATGCAAAGTTTATCCCCTTTATTTTTATAAGCAGAAACTGCAGCTCTTAATCAGGAAATTCTCCTGGCAGTGAAATGCTATAGAAACAAATACATTTCGTTCATCTCTGGTTCTTACTTATGGTTGGCTCTGCAAGGATCTCACTGTCATATTCATGATCTCTGAAATAGTATACATTATGTTTATTGCTGGCTGACCGTTTTCTTTCAACGCTTCCAAGTATACTTGTCATTTCCAATGAACTGAGTCTTGTCATATGGTCCATATACTTCCACCTACGTCTCATATATGAAGAGTCTGTACTAACATTTCACACATTTTCTGTAACAGACACGAGGTTGGTCCAAAAGGAAAATCCTTGGACAATTAATAATATTAGTTTATATTGGTCCTTTTAAGGCACCAAGACTGCAACTTCTACTCCCTTAGAGCTACATCTCTCAAAGCACCTACAACACATCTGTTGTCCTGGTTTTCTCTCCTAATCTTTTTTAATAAACATACATTTTAGCATATTTTAAATTACCTTGTGCCTTTTATCTTTAGTTGGAGTTGGACCCAAGATTTAACAACCATACATGTGGCCTCTGCGGGGATTATAACAGTGATCCTAAAAATAATGAGTTCCTCTTAGAGGGTAAGTGGTGTAAGATAGCTCAATGATATGTACACTAATCTATACCTGCTATTATTTATTAGACATGGACTTAAAATATCTGTTCTTAAATGTAGCACTAGTGACACAAAAAAGGCTAAAAAAGGCACATTGTATCTCTGCCACAATATGAACTCAGTAGTATGTAGAATATTCTTCATCCATGTTAGTGATCATGGGGTTTGTGGTTTGGATAGCTCATATCCAATGGTATTTCTTGGTGGTTAAAAGGGTTTTTGCAATTTCTGAATGGTGGGCTCCACCTGCTAGGACCTGAAACACCTGTATGACTGTGGACAGTCACATGGGAGATTTCGAGCCCCAATTCCTACCCTGTTCACATGATCATTGGGGACTCCAGTGGTCATTCAGGCATATACACTGGTCCCTCAACATAGAATATAAATTGGTTCTGGCACAATCATTGTATGTTGAAGCCATAACTCTATGGAAAACTGGTAATTGGTTCTAAAGCCCCAAAACATCAACCCAAAATAGGGAAGAATGAAGATGAAAGAAAATCAAGCAGATATCTAATCCAGCTAAAGCAAGTCCTTACATATCAAAGTCAGAAAGAGCTGCAGGAATCTGGAAATCCCTTTCTTTTCTGTGGACAGGAACTTCTTTGGGTCATGTATTTTATACACTTTGTACAAGAAAAAAGTAAATGAGGTCCTCACCTGTAGCCTAAATGAGCCGCTCATGCTGGCACATGTAAAGAGCAATAGAGGACACGTAGTATCTTACTCTACTGTAGAAATACGCTACTAAACCTCTAATCACTGCATGTGCTTTACTAATACAGATGTCTTACAAGTGAAATCTTCATCAAGTTGGCTGGATCTTTCATCAATCCCATATACCACAGGTCAGCAGTGGTTGTGACATTGCATGAAAGACCATTATAAGGTGAAAATTTGGTATCTTGAGACCATTGTAAATCAAGGAAGTACTATCTTCCTAGTTTTCATTGCACAACCCTTTTGAAAGAATATTTCAGAAAAAAATGGATGAATTTATATTATTCCCAATGCAGAGGTAGGGGATATGTCTTATATGATTCCAAAAAGATCCTTGAGGTGCTAAGTTTTTACTGGAGTGTTATTCTAATTATAGCACTGAGGGATACATTATATATTCATTTTATATATTACCTTTAGAAAAAACTGTGAGCCCAGTACATTTTGGAAATCAGCAGAATGTTAATGATCCCAATGAAGTGTGTAAGGACACAGAGGAGACTGATGTCATAGACCTTTTATCCTGTGATAAATATGTGAGTATGTATGCTCAACGTACTGTACAAGTCAATTGACTCAGTGGTTAGGGTACAAAGACATACAACAGAAAATATGAATGACCATAGATAAATATTTAGGAGACATAGTAGAGGTAAATCTACTTATTATACTAAGACTCATCTCGCTAATCGTTGCATAAAATTTATAAAAATGTATATAGATGTACAGTGATAAGGATAATATGCAGAATACAAAATATATTGTAAAAGTCTTTATTAGTGCCTTGAATATGCAGACATTTTTTGTTTTTATTTTTCCTTCACCATTTAATTTCTATGGACCATGGCATCTGAGGAATGAAACAGCTGGGATTGGGCACATCTCTACCAGAAATACACAGCTGGCATATGCCATATATAAAGCGGACTTAAAGGAGTTTTGCCACGATGTAATGTTGATGTGGGATCCTCCAAAATAGCAATTTAATCACTTTTCTAAATATATGTGATTACAAAAAGCGAAGCCTGTGAGAGCTATAGTTTTTTTTATAAGGCCTTAGTTTCTTGAAAGATTACATTTGGCAGGACCAGAGGAACTGACAGGAGCTGATCTGGCCGCACTTGCATGTTTACACTTCTTATCTGATGACAGGGAGCATGAAGGAGCTTGTAAGGGGCTGTGGTGAAAGATTCTGTGTCTTTTGTATAAAGAATCCACTGGTTCTAATGTTATTATTTTAGTACACATTTCAGAAGATCCCTGCCACTGCGTCTCTGCTCAGACCCCCTCTCTCTCCTCTGTGACTCAGCGTGCTGTGTTTATCTTTTACTGAGCAGGTCACAGGTAATGAACTCACTTCTTGGCAAAACCCCTTTAACTCCTAAGCCTGCACTATATTTCCCTATCACACATCTGCCAATATTGCAAAAGGGTTCAAATGCATTATTACTATGAATATCCATAAATACTTCACTTTCCATATGTGAAACTAGTTTCCTAAATCACAACTGTGCAATCCAATTTTGGATTCAATACACTTTCAGGGGGTTTTCCCATTTGCGCTTTCCAGCACTGCAGGTTGGCTGGTAGGGAGCTACAAGCCGACCATCTCAGAGACCAAATACACAAATCCAGATATGATACATAGTAATAGCTTTTTAATACTTGAACATTTGGGCTATATTAAACATCCCTCAAACATATAGGTATGGTGACTCTGAAATATTTGAAAGGGCTTTTAGCATGTTAAAGATTTTCAGCTGTTTGGTTTTGTTGTTCAATGGTGTCTTTCCTTCAGCGCTCTGTATGTGAAGAACATCTAGGCCAATCTGCATTCTCTGACTGTAAGAAATTGCTGAATTTGGAACCCTACATCAAGGCCTGTATGATTGATATGTGCTCCTGTGATCACTCTCAAGACTCCTTCTGCCTGTGTAGCACTATCACTGAGTATTCCAGGCAATGCTCTCATGCTGGAGGACGCCCAGGAAACTGGAGAACTGACAACTTCTGTCGTAAGCATTTAATATATTAGATAAAAGAGACAATCAGACATCTAAACAATCATGTCATTAGTCCACTACTGTAGACATGTGAATAGGATTGTGGGATAGTACTGTTGCTTCAAAACTTTCCATCAGAAAACTATTTGTGGTGAACTGGAGCGTAGAGAGGGGGAAGAGGAGAGGGAGGTGGGAGTCCTTGTCACTGTGGCTAGTTTCTCATTTACCTGTGCCTCTTGTGCTCCTCCAGCACCCGGCACCAGTGACGAGGAGGTCTGCATGGATGGACGATGGTGATAGTAGTTCCCCCGGGGCACACTCTTTTGGTGGTCTCTCCCTCGACTGCCCGCATGTCAGATAGTGTGTGAGGTGCCCTTGATGTGCGGTGCAGAAATGAGCAAGCAGGAGACAAGGAGTCAGTGGTGCAAATGATCTTAGGCCTGTTTACTTCAACCAGGCAAAAATGGTACAGCACATGGCAGTGGACATCTTCACATAAAATCCTCTGTCCTGAGGCAGCCTCTCTGTAGACCGAGGCAGGGTGACGATGATGTTCCTATACCCAGTCCCTCGCTGAACTAACTCCATCTTGTCAAACTCCCATGCGGCCAGGGAAGATAAGTGGTTAAAGCCGAACTCTGCAGTTGTTCACACTGGCACCCTGAAGGTGGATATCATTGCATTCCCTTGGAGAGACCCCTACTCCTTGATGAAAAGCCAAGCTCTCCAGGAGAAAAGACCCAGAATAATAACTGTACCTATTTTTTATAACTTTCAAATCTGACCCCACCCTGTGGTGTTGTTATAGTTACTCCCGCCAAGTCCTTGAGTAGCTGTAAATGCTTACATTTCTACAACACATCACACCTGGACATGACTCAAAGACATGCTCAGAAGCTACTGGCTGCACACAGGGGTGAAAAAGAGGTCAATTCTAGAACATTATCAGTGCAGTGATAATAGAAAACAGTGCTAATAGCAATTCACATTACTAAACATTATTAATCCTTTTAACCCTTTTGTAGTATACTGTTCCACCAACTCTTGTATATTACATAATCCTCCAGGTCCAACAATAGCCTCAGCTGGCACTTCCCCTTGCACAACCCCAAATTATATTGACCTTCAGCTATTGTCATTTAAAACCATGCCGTATACTCAAAGACTTTTGCCATATAAAGTATTGTTTAATCTTTTTGATTTCTTTACTTAGTCTTCATAAATCATCAACTTCATATTTATATATAGAAAGTCTTTACATATCTTTTATAAAAGCATCTATTTCCTTATCATGTATTTGGAACGTCAATCTGCCATAAGTTCTAAACCGTTGTATGCATAGACTTTGCCCATTCAGTAAACTGACATCAAAAATTACCAAAAAGTATAGATAAAAGAATATCTTTTATTGAAAAATTAATCAAAACATATACATAAATAAAATAGCGGTGCTGAGGTACTGCAAGTGCTTTGTCCTGACAAAGCCTTTGCGAAAAGTGCATTGGGTGTGTCAGTGTGCTGCCTGATCTGTATCTCTCATTTACTATGTTTTTATTCTTTTTGTTATATACTTTAGATACATATTAGTTTGAAAAAAAACTATGAATTTATTATTGTTGTTATTCCTTTGAGGTATGTGATTTATTATTTATGTATTTTTCATTTTATCACTAATATTGTCTGAGTTTGCATTTATGTATCTTATGTTGAGATATGCTGGCCAGTAACACTTCAGTATATGTTTTAATAAATTTTTCAATAATAAATATTCTTTTATTCATACTTTTGGGTAAATGTGGTTTTGATTGGCGTTGGTTTGATTTGTTAGGGTATAATCACATGGGGTAATTTCGGTCACTGCACCTCTGCCAACAAAGTTGCCTAATCAAAAAAGGCTTCAGGATAGCCTTCTGTGATTAATCATATTTTCTGCTTAATTAAATGGATGGACATTGGTATGTGAAATGAGAAACATCAGAAAACAAAAATCCTGCAACCATTGCTGGAAGAACAAGCTGGTGGTGGTTGCAGGGTTATGGTCTGGGAAATGTTTTCATGATATTGTCTGGGCCAGTAATCTATTTCAAAGGCACTCTAAACCGATTTGGGTATAAATCCATCCTTGCAGATGATGTACACCCATGCATGCTGATTGTCTTCCCTGGGGCACATGAGATCTTTCAGCAAGAAAATGAAACATGTCATATAGCTAAAATTGTCCAATGTTGGTTGAAAGAGCATGACCTTGAAGTACTACCAAACTTGAACCCAACTGAGCATCTGTGAAACCACTAAAGTTTTTGTGTTTGCTCTGTGCATCCTCCCACATCCACCCTCCAGCAGCTGTGTGAAGTAAGCACGGCTCCAGATACCTGTGACAACATACCAGGTCCTTACTGAGTCACTCTCATCCCATCTAGCTGCTGTCCGTGCTGTACACTGCGGTTACTCTGGATGTAAACTGGTCATAATAATGTGACTTGTCTACTAAGGCCTCGTTCACATGGCTTATTCTGCCACGTAGTGGCGCCGTACTGCGCGCCGGATTTGCGCTTCAGGATGGCGCCAATCCGCGGCAGCAATTACGGTAATCCACTGCTTCATTTGAAACAGTTGGAATCGTCGCTCACCCAGCTCGGCGAATCCCCGGGGGAGATAAGAAATGACATGCACAATTATTTAAAGGCGGCGGAGCGTCCGTAAACAATGCATTGTCTATGGGCCAGTGACGGCGCCCCCGCCGCGCTCGGCCCGCTCCGACCGGCCCCGCCCTTATTCCCGGCGGATTTGTGCGCTCAATACGGCGCACAAATCCGTCGGGAATAAGCCGTGTGAACGAGGCCTTACTATGTAAAATGCCCACAACAAATTTGAGAACTATTACCGTAATTACGGTAATCCGTAGTTCTCATAGAGAACTATGGATTACGCCTCCTCTCCCCGCTCGTACAATACGATCATATTGTATGCACGGGGAGATAAGTGACTTGTCAATTACTTGTGGCGATTGCGCGCCGCAAGTAATGAATGTCAATGGGGCCAGAGGGCTGCCGGCCACCCTGCGCCACAGGAGTACACGCGTATTAGCGCGAGCTCCCGAAAGACATGGTGTACTGTACGCGCCGCAGTACATCGTGTGAACATAGCCTTAATCTTACCCATTTTGTAGTTAGATTTTGTTATATTGGCCCTGTTTTTTGAATGGCGGCCATTCAGTAAGCTGCAACATTTCGGTGTACATTACCCTTTCTTAAGAATACACAAATCAACCTCTGACGTGTTCTTATATCTGAGGTCACATGTTTCTGTTAACCAATTAGGTAGTACATGATTTAACTCTCTGTAATATAACATACATGCATGTCTACAGGATATCCACTCGGGTACTCATCTTTTTACAGAAACTGAAGCTATTCCACTTTATCTTATAAAAGCAATGTAAAATTTGTTGTGGGCATTTTACATAGTAAGTAGTCAAGTCACATTATTATGACCAGTTTACATCTAGAGTAACCGCAGTGTGCAGTACAGACAGCAGCTAAATGGGATGAGAGTGACTCAGTAAGGTCCTGGTATGTTGTCACAGGTATCTGGAGCCGTGTTGACTTCACACAGCTGTTGGAGAGTGGATGTGGGAGGATGCACAGAGCAAACGCAAAAATTTTGGTAGTTTCACAGATGCTCAGTTGGGTTCAAGTTTGGTAGTACTTAAAGGTCATGCTCTTTCAACCAACATTGGACAATTTTAGCTATATGTCATGTTACATTTTCTTGCTGAAAGATCTCATGAGCCCCAGGGAAGACCATCAGCATGCATGGGTGTACATCATCTGCAAGGATGGATTTATACCCAAATCGGTTTAGAGTGCCTTCGACATAGATTACAGGCCCAGACAATATAATGAAAACATTCCCCAGACCATAACACTGCAACCACCACCAGCTTGTTCTTCCAGCAATGGTTGCAGGATTTTTGTTCTCTGATGTTTCTCGTTTCACATGCCAATGTCCATCCATTTAATGAAGCAAAAAATATTACTCATTACAGAAGGCTATCCTGAAGCCTTTTTTGATTAGGCAACTTTGTTGGCAGAGGTGCAGTGATCATCTATCTGCCTCGGAGCACCGTACATAGTAGAGTAGGCTGAGCAGTTATTTTAGATACATGTCTAGTAACTGCTCCAGTGTAGCATGTCCTTTATAGCCCATGTTCACTTCTCACATCAATGACACATGGTGCACCGATATTTTCACATTGCTTATTCACAATGGCAAGTGCATTATCTTTAGAAGAGGCTTCCTTCTGGGACACTAGCCATATAGACCAATTTCATACAGTGTGCGGTGTATGGTCTGAGCACTGGCAGGCTAACACCCCCCCCCCTCCAACCCCACCTCCCTCCTTATCCTTCACAGCAATATTAGCAGCAATCATATGTCTGTTTTGAAATGACAACCTCTGGATATGACGCTGAGCACATGCGCTCAACTTCTTTGGTTGAATATGGTGAGGCCTGTTCTGAGTGGAACCTGTCCGTGCTGCAGCTGAGTTTTAAGGTGTTGGCAATCTTCTTATGGCCTAGCCAATCTTTATGTAGAGCAACAATTCTTTTTCTCAGATCCTCAGGAGATGCCATGTCGAACCTCCAGTGACCAGTATGAGAGCGTGTGTGAGAGCGATAACACCCCATTTGACATACCTGCTTTCCATTCATACCTGAGAGCTTCTAACACTAATGGGTCACATGACATCGTGGAGGGAAAATGGCAAATTGGGCACGATTTGTAAATTTTCACTTAGGAGTGTATTCACCTTTGTTGCCTGCAGATTAGACATTGATGGTTGTGTGTTTAGTTATTTTGAGGGCACACCATATTTACACTGTTATACAAGCTGCCCCCTGACTGCTTTATATTGTACCAAATTGTCATATCTTCTGTGTTGCCCTGGAAAAGAAATAATAGAATATTTGCAAAAATGTGAGGGGTTTACTCACTTGTGTGAGATATAGTAAATTAAAACAGGAAAGGTGAGGAAAACCCCACAGCGGCAAGATTTAGTAACTATTTGAAAGTGGTCATTTTGATCAAGGGCTAGATTGCCTGAAACGAGTGAACTACCCACAATGTATTTTTTTGTGTTTTTATGATAACACAATAAAGAAGTGATTTTAAAGGATATAGGAGTTTTTCTGTTCTGATGGAATTTCTGCCTTGGTGTCTCTACATCCCCATGCATCCTTGTATTGTAAGCAGTGAGCTGAATATCCTATAAGTCCTTCAGCTTTTGCCTTGTGTAAGGTCCGGCCTCATTTTGTTGATTAATCGGACAGATACATTAACTTTGTTGTGTATTTTCTAGCGATACAATGTCCAGCTAATATGATTTATCAAGAAAGTTCCTCCCCATTGCAAAAACTCCTGCTCCCATCAGGAAGTCCACAGTCTGTGTGAGGAGCATTACATGGATGGCTGCTTCTGTCCTGAGGGTGAGTCAAGTTGTGTTATAAAAATCAGTTTTTTCAAGTTATCTTATTGCAGTAAAACATGTTACTATGGTTTTTGATAAGTGCTTCTCAAACTACTTAAACAAGTCACTCAGTTCTGGAGGAGATGCAATGGATCCTGAATGTAACAGAACAGCTGTAGGGAGAATTCACACATGGCAGATTTGATGCAGAAATTTTTTGCAATTGTCTCGTTCATGTGAATAAGACCTGTAGATAACCATATGCGTGCTGTACAAACAACCTTATTCAGATTTAGCCAATATATTCATTAAATAAGATTATTATTATTTTGTTATCACTTTAGGTACTGTGCAAGATGATTACACCGACAGGGGCTGTGTACCGGTCCATGAGTGCCACTGCAAACACCAAGGAAAACTCTATACTCCTGGGGAATCCATTCAAAATGACTGTAATAAATGGTAAGGTATGAAACTACTAAAATCATAGGTTGTGATTTACAATAGATAATGTCATGGCAGGGTACGTCCACATGACAAGTAAACAGGGTGGTGATGGCAGGGCCCAACTGCATCTGCCCATTGCCTGTAGCAACCACCATTGAAAAGTCTTTTAACATTGCGGGGAGAGGTATGATGTGGGATGTGTGGTGCACGGGCAGTAAATAACTGGAAGCGATACGTACTGTCCGGGGTTAAAAACACTTTTACTCTCGGCCTTTGGCAACTGTTCACACTTCTTCCAGTTCTGCTGTGTCACAACACCTACCAGCTTCAGCAGCCACACACAGCTAACGAGGGGCTTTCTTTCGTCCTCCTTACTGTTCTACCTGACCTATTCAGGAGCTTACCTCTACTATGGCTCAGACCTCCTGCTGAAGCTTCCTCGCTGCTCCCCGGTTCAGTGTCTTCTCCTAGACACTGTCTGCCTTCAAAGGGGAGGACCTTTCCCCGGCCTCTCCCAGTTTTCTGCTTAACTCAAACTATGTACAAATACATGGCTCACTAGTCTCTCCGAAAAACAGCCACAGAAATCTGCCTCCCCTCGGGGCTGCTCACAGCTCACTCTCTGATCTTCTCTCACTGAACTCAGTGAACTACAGCTATCCCCAGCTGACAGGCTGCCCCCATTCCCTCTGGGCCCAGCTCCTCCTGTTGAGCTTCCTCATTGGCTGCCCAGCTCTCACTATAACTACATACAGACCCAAGAACTGATTAACTAACCCTTTCCTTGCCATAACCAGGCAACCTAGCTGTACTACCAGCCCCAACACAAGAATATTTACCACCCCTTCCATCAGCACTCTGGTGACTGTTACAACACATAGCTGTATAGCCATGTACTGCTATGTTTTGTAACAGTGATCTACAAATCACTGAGTCAAGTCCCCTATTGGGATAAATATAAATTGTGTGGGAAAAAAGTGAAACACAGACAAATAAAATAAAGTAAAAACATGCACACCACCCTTTCCCCATTTTCAATGCCCATCACCACAAACGAGATTAAAAAAGTACACATATTTAATATCACCTATAAGTCTGTCACATCATCTAACCCGCTCAATGAATGCTATAAAAAAGTGACAGAATTGAGATTTTTGTTCATCATGCAGCACATAAAATGGAATAAAAAGTGATCAAAAGTCATATAAACGATAAAGTGGTACCAATGAAAACGTCAGTTTGTCCTGCAAAAAGCAAGGCCTTACACAGCTCTATTTTCTTTCTTAAATAAAGTGTTTTTATTGTTTAAGAGCAGTAAAACATTAAAAAATATATAACTTTGGTATCATATAATCGTATCAATCTCTTCAGTAAAATTAACATGTCATCTATACCACACAGTGACCATTGTACTATAAAGCACTATCAAGATTGCTGTATTTTGTTCATCCCACCTCCAAAAATCCTTGATCAAAAGTGATCAAAGCATCATATGAACCCCAAAATGGTACCAATGAAAACATCAACTCATCCCACTAAAACAAATCCTTATATAGCTCCATATACAGAAAAATTAAAAAAGTCTGACTAGGATAATATAAAAATGCTAGTTTTTTACAAACACATTTCTATTGTGAAAAAGTAGTAAAACATAAAAAACTATATAAAATTTATAGCTTTGTAATCATACCAACCTGCACTATGGTCACATATGGGATATCTTTAAAAATTGCAGAATCAGGGTAATCAATATTGAGTTGCATTTCCATTTTTGTCGTCTACCATGTTCTAGTGAATAATGGATAAAAATGGAAAACCTGATAAAAAGTGACATTTTGAAATTTTACTTCCACTTTGCTTTAATTTTTGTGAAACACCAAGTGGTTTAATAAACTTACTAAATGCTGTTTTGAATACCTTAATGGGTGTAGTTTCTTGGATGGAGTAGGGATATCTAACATACAGGCCCCTCAAAGTCACTCAGAATTGGAATGGTCTCTAAAAAAAAATCTATATTGCAAATTTTCTTGAAAATGTGAAAAGTTACTACTACATTTATGAGGCCCCCTAATGACGTAAGAAATATAAAAATACATTAAAATAAAATTATGCCAGCATACAGTAGACATATGGTAGATGCTAGCTATAAACTATTTTTTGTGGAATAAACATCTGACTCATGCGCAGAAATTTCTGAGATTTGAAAATGGCAAAAAAAATTTTCATGACATTTTAATACTTTTCACAAATAAACAAGGATCGTATCACCCAATCTTTGCTAGTACCTTAAAGCACAAAAAAGTGTCACATGAAAACAGCCTCTAAATCACATGGATAAGTACAAGTATCAAAAAGTTATTCCCACATAAAGTGACACAGGTCAGAATTCAAAAATGGGGATCTGTCATAGAGGTCAAAACTGACTGTGTTTAAAGTTAAGCAATATGATGGGAATACTCATTTTAAGGCGGCTTAGAATGGCCCCATTTAAGAGCATGAATGTTTCTTGGATAGCCATGAATAAATATTTGCAAGTGTTGAGTGGAGATGTGCTGCTGCTTCTTTCCTTTGACTCGGTGTTAAATTTTGAGGTATAGAGTCTGACCTCTGAAGCTTGGTCACATAGCTTTGAAGTATACAGTGCTGACCCTAATTTGTATTTAGAACCATTTTAAACATTATTTTGCAGTCGCTGTGTTGCTGGACGATGGAACTGCACAGATCTTTCCTGCCCTAAAGTTTGCTCCATTGAAGGTGGAGCCCATTTTACCACTTTTGATGGGAAGACATATACTTTCCATGGGAACTGTTACTATGTCCTATTTAAGGCAAGATGTTTTTACTTATTTTATAGCACTGTCCATAATTGCAAGTATTTAACTAAATCAAAACTCAGATGAGTTGTATCATCTAAACTTTGTTTAAAAACAAGCTAGTTAGATATGGAGGCTTACTTAATGAATGGTAGTAAGTGTCCAATGCAGAATAGTTAAACTTCAAACACCGTAAATACCTACGGGTCAAGCCTGAACATTAGAGAAGTATCAGCCATGTCTATTTACTAAGGTACTTGAAGCTCCTCTGTCAAGGCAAACGCTATAGCTGCTTTACATGGCGACTTTCGTTTTAGCATACATTAAAGCATAATTGTGATTACAACCCCAATTGTTTTTAAAAGATGGTTTTGAAGTTCCCCTTAAAGAAAAGATCACAGACTGGATACTTTTTTTTATACCACCGTAATTAACAAAAAGTTGAGATGCTATGAAAACAACACATTGTAATGGGCCTAAAAAGCCACATTAAATATAGTAGCAATGATACGGTGTGCGCCTCCATAACACAATGCGCCTATTGAGGTGCATTACATACAGTCATATGAAAAAGTTTGGGCCCCACTAGTTATCTTAATCATTTTTAGTTCTAAATATTCGGATGTTTGTAACAGCCATTTCAATTTGATATATATAATAACTGATGGACACAGTAATATGTCCGGATTGAAAGGAAGTTTATTGTACTAACACAAAATGTGCAATATGCATTAAAGGAGTTGTCTCATTACGAGCTTTCAGCCTGTCAGTGTCCCTGGTAAGTTGAACTGAGGGGCGTGCTTCTTGGTCTGTCTGTTCTGCTCCCTCTCCCCTCCCATCAGCACAAGGCAGCTACGTAACTTCTATACAGGGGGGGGGAGGGGGTTTGCTCTAGAGTTCACCCTGTGTGTGTCTGCCTAGGTCTGTTGCAGGAGAGGGCTGATCTATGAGTTTAGAGAGGAAGGTGAAGTGGTTATGCTAATTAGAGCAGAGGGGATGCATGTGTTCCTATATCCCTGCTTAGCTTACAAGTCTCCACATCTCCAGCAACAACAAGGGCAGTGTTACTTATATCAGGATGTGTCCCTAATACAGGAGAACATAAAGTATTCATTGCCCCTGATCTGTATAGTATTAGTATAGTCACAGTTCCAAAGACATATCATGTTATTTGTAACAGACAGGGTCACTGCTGTCACATCTATCTGTGTAGAGAGCAGGAGGGGAAACAGGCACACACAGGGTTTAATGCAGGAAAACAGACGCCAGAGTCTCCTCCCCTCCTTCCACTACAGAAGCATTCTGTGCCTGAGGGGCTCTCTGCTCTGACCTGTCTTCAAAGGTGATGAGTCATTCAGACCTGACAGCCAGTAAGATAAGGATCAACAGGTCAGCTACTATAGAGATTTGAGGAGCTGATGTAGTAATACTAACAGGGCTAGCTCAAAATCAGTAGGACATTTGTAATGAACATATATTGCAAAGCTGCTTGTTTTTTAAAGATCTTTAAATTAAAACCCAATCATTGTAGCGAGACAACCCCTTTAAACCAAATTTTGACTGGTGCAAAAATTTGGGTACCCTTATCATTTTATTGATTTGAATACTCCTAACTACTTTTTACTGACTTTCTGAAGCACAACATTGGTTTTCTAACCTCACTGAGCTTTGAACTTCATAGCCAGGTGTATCCAATGATGAGAAAAGGTATTTAAGGTGGCCAATTGCAAGTTGTTCTCCTATTTGAATCTTCTCTGAAGAGTGGCATTATGGGCTCCTCAAAACAACTCTCAAATGATCTGAAAACACAGATTGTTCAACATCGTTGTTCAGGGGAAGGATACAAAAAGTTGTCTCAGAGATTAAACCTGTCAGTTTCCACTGTGAGGAACATAGTAAGGAAATGGAGACCACAGGGACAGTTCTTTTTAAGCCCAGAAGTGCCAGGCAAGAAAAATATCAGAAAGGAAGAGAAGAAGAATGGGTGAGAACAGTCCAAGGACAAATCCACAGATCACCTCCAAAGAGCTCCAGCATCATCTTGCGCATGATGGTGTCACTGTGCATGCGGTCACAATACAAGCACACTTTGCACAAGGAGAAGCTGTTTGGTAGAGTGATGCGAAAAGAAGCCGTTTGCTGAAAGCACGCCAAAACAGAGTTGCCTGAGAATGCAAAGCACATTTGGACAAGCCAGCTTCATTTTGGAAGAAGGGTCCTGTGGACTGATGAAACAAAGATTGAGTTGTTTGGTCCAGTACAAAAAGGCGTTATGCATGGGCGTCCCAAAAACACAGCAGTCCAAGAAAAACACTTGCTACCCACTGTAACAATTTGTGAGGTTCCATCATGCTTTGGGGCAGTGTGGGGCCAATGCGGCACAGGTAACTTGTTAGAAGTTGAGGGCGCTATGGATTCAACTCAGTATCAGCAGATTCTTCAGAATAATGTACAAGAATCAGTGGGATGAATTGAAGTTACCAGCGGGGATGGATATTTCAGCAAGACAATGATCCCAAAACAGCTCCAAATCACTCAGGCAGTCATGCAGAGAACAATTACAATGTTCTGGAATGGCAGTCCCAGTCCCCCAGACCTGAAGATCATTGAACATCTGTGGGATACTTTGAAGCGGGCCTGTCATTGCTCGGCGACCATCAACTTAAATGAACTTGAATTGTTTTGTAAGAGGAATGGTCCTAAATACCTTCATACCAGGATCCAGAAACTGATTAAAAGCTACAGGTAGCGACTAGAGGCTGTTATTTTTACAAAAGGAGGATCTACAAAATATTAATGTCCACTTTTCTGTTGGGGTGCCCATACTTTTTGCACCGGTCAAATTTTGGTTTAAAATGCATATTCACATTTGTGTTAGTACAATAAAACCTCATTTCAATCCGGAAATATTACTGTGTCCATCAGTTATTAGATATATCAAATTAAAATGGCTTCTTGCAAAAACCCAAATATTTAGAACTAAAAATGATTAATAGGGGTGCCCAAACTTTTTCATATGACTGTACACTAGTAATGATGCGTTATGCGGAGTGATTGTGCAATGTGCCTTTTTTGGTGCAATGCGCCTTTTTAGGCTCATTAAGTTTACTATGAAAGGTATACCAGACGCTAGATTTTGAAAGGATTCTACTTTCAGACACACTTTATACTGATTAAATGCTCCTAAAATCTACCGCGGCGACGCCAATTTTCAGATATGTCGCTCTAACTCATTTAGAAATTGATGCCAGTAACATGACTGTACTGTGCGTTACGAAATAGAGCAAGCCCTGTGCCATTAGTCAGCTTGTTTCTCTTTTCACCAGGCTGTGAGGCAGGTTGTCATATTCTGTCTTCTCCTGCAGATCCTCCATCCATCAGGTGCGCATCCCATTGCTGTCTGAAAGGGCCCCAGTGCCACCATGCTTTCCTGAAACTAGATACTTCTTAAATGGCACATCCTCCTTTCTTCCATACTAGTTTATTGGTGTGCTAACTTGGATTGTGTTTTAGTTCGTAAATTTCTGGCCTCTGCCTTTATATCCTTACCTTTCTGCTTATCTGGTGCCTGCCCTGACCTTAAAGGGGTTGTCTCACTACAAGGATTGCTATTTATGTTAAAGATTTTGCAAAAACAAGTCACTTTGCAATATGTGTCCATTAACAGTGTCCTACCTATTCCTAGATATCCCCTCTTGTATGGGCTGCATCAGCTCCTCAGATCGCTATAGCTACAGACCTGTTTAGTCTCTCATGATAGGCTGTCAGCACTGGTTGCTATAGCTACAGACCTGGCTTCTACTGGAGTCTAGTAGAAGCCAGTAAACACGCCCCTGAATTTAAAGTGAAACCAAGAAAACAGGACTGAGGTAAGATGAATCGATGTAGAGAGACAACCACTTTTAGCTTGTCTCCCATTTACAAAAGTATTCTTCTGTCCCTGACATTCTGCTTGTGACCTGACCACTAGAGATGGGCGAATTTCTCAAAAATTCGATTCGGTCACTTCGCCGAATTTTCCGACAAAATTCGTTTCGTTCCGAATATACTTTCGCACGATCGCGTTAAAAAAAGCAGCTATTTCCAGGCTGCACAGGCCTGCGATGATTCTGAGAACGTTGTGCCATGCTTTAAATATGCAGAGGGAGCTGGTGTTGTCTTCATACAATGTAGTGGTTTTAGTAAGACACGCACATGACTGCCGCCAGCTCTTAGAATCGCTTCACAATAAAATGCCCTTGGCACTTATGGGGGCAAAACTGACCAAAAAACTGAAGCAGGAACGTAGCCGGATAAAGTCATGGCAGCAAAAGCTGGAAAAAAACAAACTGAGAGCTCAGGTGGCAACATTATGACAGAGTGTGGAGGTGACGGCGGCGACCACAGCAGCATGAGGTCAGGACAGTGGCACCATGAACATTTCTGGAAGTGGCAAAACAGTACCAGCCGCAGATGCACAATGACACAGTGTGGAGGTCACGGTTGGCAGCAGCAAGAGTCAGCAGGGCTACAATGACAAAATTCTGGAGCTGGCAACAAAGGAGAGCCAAGAGAGTGTACAATGACAGACAGTTGGAGGGCACGGCAGGAGCAACAGCAGCAGAAAAGGTCAGACAGTGGCACAATGACACAGTCGTGGAGGGCACGGCAGCAGCCACATCACAGCATGAGGTCAGACAGTTGCACATGACAATTCTGGAGTGGCAAAAACAGAGTAGGCCATAAAGGGGGGGGGGGGGGGGGGGTGGGGGGGGGACAGTGTGGAGGGCACGGCAGCAGCCCACGGCAGCAAGCATGAGTTCAGACAGTGCACAATGACACAGTGTGGAGGGCACGACATGGAGTCACAGCAGCACATGAGGTCAGAGAGTGCACAATGACCAAAAAATTTCCTGCAGGTGGCAAAATAGAATTAGGGGCCACAGAGCGCACAATGACTGAGAGCGAGGTCACGGCGCAGCAGCATGAGGTCAGGCAGTGGCACAATGACAGAGAGTGGAGGTGATGACAGGAGCAACAGCATGAGGTCAGAAGAGTGGCCCAATGACATTCTGAGGTGGCAAAACAAGTACCAGGCCGCAGAGTGGCACAATGGACACAAGTGTGGATGACCACGGCAACAGCAACACTGCAGCACATAGCACATAGAGTGCACAATGACAGAGTGTTGAGGTGGGTGGCAATACCAGTCCCGCCTGGTAAAGACGGTGGTAGGGCAGATGGAGAAAACTATCAGCAGATTGTGTGGCATCAGCGGGTGGCGGCAATCAGAATAGTGCTGAGGCAGGTAGTTTTGAACCCCAGCAGACTGACGCCTAAGCAATTGGTGTGTGGAAATCGCTGGCCGACCATGTCCTGAAGCTCATCTTGACAAAGGTCCAGTTGTTTCAACATTTCCCGAGACAAGCGGGTTCTCCTTGGGTAACGATGGCCCCGCCGCACTGAACACCCAGCTCTGATGCCACACTACTGGCCGGCAGGACACTTTCCTCCACCTTCAAACTCGCAAGTTGCGCATTACCTCCATTTGGCTGCCCAGTATCCAGCGATCTTCTAACTGGGGTGGCAAGTGCTGTCCAAGTAGCCCACAACCTGTTTGGTTCAGGGAATGCCCATGTCCTGCTGCTGCTTTCGCGCTGGTGACTGCCTACCTCACTAGGCGGCGTGAAGGAAGCTGCTCCATATTAGAGTGACTCCAACTTAGGTTACTGCAGATGGAGCTGTAACTGGCTCCTACCCCCCCACCGTCCCCCAGCCACCGCGCAAGTAGTACTGACGCGAGGAACCCCCCTCAGACCTTCAGAGGAGGGACGATGCCGCACATAGGCAGCGGCCAACTGATTACCGAGGAATTCCCTATAGTATTTTGAGTTTGTCTTTCCCTCTCAATAGCTGGGAAAAAGGGCTCCCAATTTTAGGACCGGCTAGCGAGGGTCCAATAGGTGAGAGCCAGAAGTCATCCCTCTGCGATGCTGATTAATTCGGCAGTCACTCAAGCCAGGCAAATAAGCATGCTGCGGGAACATCTGCAACAAGTGACTCCGAGGGTTGTCCCTCCTCCATTTCCACTGTATACTGCCCCGTGCTTGAGATCAACTCCTCGTCTTCCTCATCTCCATCCACCTCCTCCAGCTGCTCCTCTCCTCCTGCTCATGTCACCTGGGTAGAAAATCCACACAATTCACCAGACAATTTGCCATCTGCTCCAATGTCCCACTCCTCCCCTCCTCCATTTCAGTCCCCACCGACTCATGTGGCCACGAGATGTAGTCGCCACATCCTCCAGTCCCCTGCCCAGACAATTTTTCAGCATCTGTTCCAGGACATGAAGCAGTGGAATAGACGTTATTCATGTCATCCCGTATCCTGTGCGACATGACAATACCGTGGCCCTACCTCGAATGCCTCAACAAACGGCAGGTGTCACGCATGAGCTGCCCACTGCTGACATCAAATGTTACACCGGGGAGTACTTCTGTCTGCCTGATTCATCACAAAAATCGTTATGCCTTTCTCTGTTCATACAGTCGGCTCCCAAATGTGCAGGCTAGAATTTCCAGCGGGTTGAAACAACGCATATCAGAGCGTGTTGGGGGAGGCCGTTCAGCCGCTGCAACTCGAGGAGGTGTTCCTGGCTTTGTACGAATGGAAAAGTGCAAGACAGTTTTCCTGGGCCTTTTCAGATGTTCTGAAATATCGGTGTAAAGAACTTCCGGAACCTTTTTACAACCAGATTGAACACGGGCAGCCATGATGGCGCATGGACCATCCCTCCTCGGTGCAGCGCGGACACCATGTTCCTCCCATTGTCCGTCACCATGGTTCCGATTTGCATTGCGCGGAGAAAGCCACACATCGATTTCTTGCTGCATACGCCAGCGGAGCATTTCCTCCCCTGTTGACTTCGTTCGCCCGAGCAACAAGGTTGTAGAACTGCGTGACCACCGCTGTGCCCTACACATGTGGTATGAATGGAGCAGTACTTGTGAGGCTGAGATGGAGGTGGTGTTGGAGGGAGGAGGAGGCGGACATTGGGCGCAGTAGCAGCAGATTTTGACAACTGGAGGAGAAAGCGGCTACTCCTGTCCAATTTTGTTAGGTGTGCCCTGGGGCAGGAAGCCACATTCACCAGTTTGGACCGAAAAGGACATGTACTGGCCCTGAACGTAGTTACGACAGCTCCAGACGCCCGCTGGCCGTGTACCTTAGGAACACACCGATAAGCTCATAGACGACCCACTTCTGTTCTACATATTTATAAGTGCTTGTACTGCCGTTATTTGGAAAAAAATTACGGCTTGGAACTCTCCATCCGGTCTCGTGGCACAAGCCCATTAGTTTCTCTGAATGGTGCAGAGTCCAACCATTTGGAAAGGGAGGGACTGCAGAACCAACAACTTGGACTAGGAGCACGGTCAGGACCGCGCTGCCCCTTTAGATGGTTTGGACGCATACTGTTGTACCTCTTACAATTCGCCTCTCAGAACGAACTGCTGGCGCCATGAGTAGCGAGGAGCAGGAGCATCTTGGACCGGGGGAGAAGGATTCTAAGAGAAACAGCTGCCCTTCTTGCAGAGGTGGTGGAGCCTAGACTGCTGAAAATGAATGCGTGCCCCATGGCCGGCTGCTGCAGCCTGCAGCGGCAGATGGACCAACCACATCATGAGCCAACGTTGCTCCCAGGCCAAGCCGGATGTGACGCTGCATGGTGTTGACGCAGGGCCGTTGTGCCAACGTTACTCCCTGGCCACCCTTCACTTTCTGCCCACATTTCTAACATATACCCATATTCGCTCATCCAGGTGTCTTAGCAAAAGAACTGCCACACCGCGAGTAGCTGATTTTTAAAAACGCCAACGCTCCGCACTGATGACCAACAGCCCGCCGCTGCCGATCGCTGAGCTCCCCCGTGCCGCTACTAGTCTTGGACCCTGCGAAGCGGGTTTCTTTACCCGTGGCCGCTTGGCTCCCAGCTCTTCCCGACTCACCTACTATGCTACCTACCTGCTGACTCAACGCCACACAACCCACTTGCTGGCTGCCGCCGCTGCCTGACGCGCAAGCTGAACGCCCTCTACTTCTGAACGATGATGAAGCCCTTGATTCACGCCCGCTCCCAATGTGCGGTCTGCTACATCATATTATTTGTTTTCATCGTCACTACAGTCCTCATCCACCGGCACCTTGGTAACCCGAGGCTGACCTCTTCACCCAACAATAGACCCCCATGCCACTCTCTCCACATCTAAACTTTGCCCGCCTACTCTGCAAAACTGGGGATGATTGCCCCATTTCTTTCTTCAGCTGCCAATATCTGCTGACTGCCCTCCTAAATTGTTTCATCCTCGCTATAATAGTGGCGCTGAGCCCAGCCACATAGTAGATCCCTGGGCTGAGGAACTGGATGGGACAGAGGCGGCTGAGGACATTGAGGGCCACTGACGCCGCCCCGGCCATGCAACGAGTGTTTGGTGTCTGAGGTTTCCCACCGACCTCTTTGTGGCTGGGTTTGTCGATGTCCCATCTGGAGGAAGAGGATGGACCTAGTCAACCAATCAAGAACCCTATTGGGTTGCTGAACAACACACAGCGAACTTCACTCCGCTAGATGACCGCGGCAGTGTGGCCATCACCGAGTGACCCCTGCTGTCGGCTGCGACGTCCCCTTTGCTGTGCCTGCGACCTGGGCCGTTCAGAAATTTTTGGTGCCATGCCACTCCAGTTGCAGAGCAGCAACCTCTCTGTCTGACATAACTGTTTGTTCTACAAATGTACAGACACTGTTTGATGAAAGCTCTCTGTATAGATAAATATACCCACAGTTTTTGACACCAAATGAACCCAGTATCAAGCTTGGGTAACCCTTGGATAAAATTTGCGCTCCACAAATGGCCAGGAAAAATTTACTTGTATGTGTCTTACAAGCAACTGTGTGTTTTACTAAATGTAAAAGCACAAACAGGCATAATTAACTTCGCTTGTGAATGTGCTACAAGAAAAAGTATATATTTCGAATGTTGAAAAAAGACGGTTTTATTTTGCAGCACAGCACAAAACAACGCTTAATTAACCCCCTGGATGTAAATTCGCAATAGAATTGAGCCACCACAAACACGTACAATTGTCGCGAGTTACAATGAGTATAAATCTCCGCCAAACCAAACAAGAGATTATATGTAAATAACTATTATGCAAGTGAATTCGGCCATACCAAACAAAAAAAAATATATTTGGCGTTGAAAAAGACGGTTTATTTTGTCAGCACAGCAGCAAAACAACGCTTAATTAACCCCCTGGATGTAGAATTGCGCATAGAACTTGAGCCACCAAACTATTAGCTATGGTAGCGTGTTACAATGGAGTATTTTCAACGCCCAACACAAGAGATAAAATTGTAATTTATAACCATTGCTTGTGAATTTCTGCAACCAAAACATATATATATTTGGCGATGAAAAAGGAAACGGTTTAATTTTTTGGTCAGCACACCAGCAAACAACGCTTAATTCACCTGGATGTAAATAAGCGCCATAAGAATTGATGCCACACCACAAACAGTAGCTTAGATACGTGTTACCAATGGTGTATTTCTACCGCCTCACCACAAGATATAAAATTGTACTTAACCTTTGCTGAAAATAGGCTAACCAAAAAAAAAATAATAAATTTGGCTTGAATAAAAGAACGGTTTATTTTTGTCAGCACCCCAGCACAACCACGGCTTAAATAACCCCTAGATGTACATTGCGCAATAGAATTGTGCCAGCACAATCTAGTAGCTTTGTAGCGTGTTACAATGGCCGTATTTCTACGCCACAACAACAAGAGATAAAATTAGTAATAATCTTTGCTTGTGAATTAGGCTACCAAAAAAAAAATATATATAATTTGGCTTGAAAAAAGAACGTATAATTTATGTCAGCACATCCAGCAAAACAAGCTTCAATTACCCCTGGATGTAAAATGCGCCACTATAATTTGGAGCACCACAAACTAGTAGCTATTGTATCGACGTTACAATGGTGTTATTTTCTACGCCACACAACCAAGATAAAAATTGTAATTAACCTTGTTGCTTGTTGAATTAGGCAACCAAAAAAAAAATATATATTTGGCGTTGAAAAAGACGGTTTATGTTTTGTCAGCACACCAGCCAAAACAACGCTTAATTAACCCCCTGATGTAAATTGCGCAATAAATTAGCCACCACAAACTAGTAGCTTTGTAAGCGAGTACAATGGTGTATTTTCTACGCCACACAACAAAGATAAAATTGTAATTAAACCTTTGCCTTGTGAATTAGGCAACCAAAAAAAAACATATATATTTGGCGTTGAAAAAGACAGATTAATTTTAGTCAGCACACCATCAAAACACAACGCTTAACTTAACCCCTGATGTAAATTGCGCAATAGAATTGAGCACCAAAAATGAAGTGGTATTTGTATGTGAAAACGCCTTTTCTTTAAATGAATACAACATGAACTGGCTAGATCCCCTTGATATTGAATGTATATGCAGCTGGCAGAGGACGCCACACTGATTTCAGATCCAATACCCCAAAAAAACAGAATAGAACCTTCAGCAGAACATTCTCTGAGACAAGCTGAGACACCCACAAAAATCGCAGTGTAAAAATCATTTCTCAGAAAGCGCTATCACCCGCAGCAGCACATTCCCAGTCAGTACAGTGAGAGGAGTGTGAGCACCCAGCGGCGCGCTCGGTCTTATCTAGTGCGGTGACGTCACAGAATCCCGCCGTTCTCTGATTGGATTCATCTCTAGCACATTCATGTCGGCTTATGGCCCCCTCTTCTCCCAGAGTGCATATGCCCCATGTAAACTCCATGTGCTCGCAGCCATTTATCATCAAAAGCCACTTAGACTCTTCGTTCACACCGAAGTACCCAAAGTCGACTTTCGTTCCGAACCGAAGTTTTCCATGAAAATCTAAACGAATTCCACTTCGTTTTAGAATCGATTCGCCAGCCATCTCTACTGACCACATCTCTGCCTATCCCGACAGTACAATGCTTGAACATCAGTTATCACTCCAAATGGCCGTGTCAGGGATACTGACCTGAGAGTTTTCTTCCCATGTATAAGTCGTCGAAGGGTAAAATCTAGAGGACTCCTTAGACTCTGCTCCTCAGTGTGCTTGTACAGCAAGACTCATGGCAGACCCAGTGGATCTGCCATCTCTCTAGTGAGCATTACAATGTGTTTAAAAAGAGCATAATAGTGAATCACAGTCTTTCTGAAGCAACATGCTCAGAGGTTTACTACTTTTATAAAACTAAAATTGTGGAACAATTTCAGAAAAAATTTTCTCCATATGAAATTGAAAAGAATTTGAATATCCACCTTCACCAAAACAAATATCATCAAAATATTCAGAGAATCTGGAGAAATCCGGGTGCGCAAGGGACAAGGACAATGCTCAGTATTGGATTCTTACGATCCTTGGGCTCTCCGGTGGAATTGCATCAAAACCAGGCATGATTCGGTCATTTTAATCACTGCCTGGGTCCAGGAATCATTCCAGAAACTTGTCTTTGAATAAAATTCACCGTACACTCCACAAGTGCAACTTAAAACTGTGTCGTGCAAAGAAGAACCCATATATTAGCACGATCCAGAAATGCCACCTTTTCTCTGGGCCAAATCTCACAAAAATGAACTAAAGCAAAATGGAAAACTTCTATGGTCAAATAAACCAAATTTTTTTTTTTTCATGGAAACCATGGACACCATTGTTGTGGACTTAGGAGGAGAGGAACCCGAATGGGCGACATTTGAATCTCCCCGGGGTGGGGGCGCACCTTTCCCCCTTTTCCGGGGCAAAAACGGCCGATTTTTTCCCGGGGCGGGCGCGTCATAAATCTAGAAAAGCGCCGCCCCCGCCTTGTGTTGGCGCAGTGCGGGACTGAGGCGCAGTGCACGCGTGCCTAGATTCGGTCCCGGAGGTAGTGCGTCATACAGCGGGGGAAAAGTCCGCCGCGCCTCGACAGTGTGTTAAGTGCAGTGCGGCTCTGCGCCTAAGATTCGACGTCCGAGGGATGCGCCGTACATGCGGGCAAAGTTCCCTGCCCCTCGCCTTGTGTGTGGGGCACAGTGCGGGGGACAGGGGCGCAGGCGGGACTTAGGCGCCGTGGGGGGACTGCGCCGAAAAACAGTTCCGATGGGGACAGGGGGAACGGGAAAATCATTCCAGTTTTTAGTGCGGGTATAATCAAAAATCGCCCTTTTTAAAAACGTTCACATTCTCAGGAAAAAAAAAACGAAACCTAAAAAAAAAAAATACAAAAAAAAAATCACTTCCAAAACCTAATTAAGAATTAGGATATTGGAAATTGCCGGGGAAAAACATAATTCAAATTTAGAAAATATTTGATGGTCGATAAACCGGCCCAATTTAAAAGAAACACGTGAACCATTAAAACCTATGGGAATTTTGAACAATCAAATCCACGGCGGGATAGTTCAAAATACAGTAAAAATGCGAAAAGGGCTGATTGGTTAAGCACCCGGGGACTTGGGTTGCTCAGCCAATCAAAAGGAGGACAGAGACCCATTCTAGCCATGGAAAAGTTTAGACCAATTTAGAATCCCCGGGGGAACAGTTTAAAAAACTGTAAAAAAAGCTGAAAGAAAGGGGATTTGGGTGAGCTAGCGGGGGCTTTGGTATCCCAGCCAATCAGAGCGCGAGCTACTTCCCCATTAAGTCTTGGAGAGATGGGGGGCTCGAAATCCGGCGCCAGCGCCCTGCGGCCCAAAAATATTAAAAAAAAAAATTATTTTTATAAAGTAAAACCTATCAAAAAAGAGCCGAACCCTTCTTTACAAAAAAAGAGTTAAAAAACCCGAACAACGCGTTGTCGCCCCAGACCGGGGCTTACATAGGGAATTGCAAAAGAGAGAATTTCTGGGAAATACAGAAAATTTAAATTGTTTAAGTATTTCCCCTTGGGCCAGAAGCCGCCCAAACAGAATATAGCGACAAAGACCCATTATTCCTATGGAAAGTTTGGACCCCAAACAGAATTTGGGGCGACAGTGGCCCATTCAACCTATGAAGGAGTATTAACCAATCAAAAAGAGGGGACAATGTCCCCTAATATCCTATGGAGAAAAAAAAGACCAATTATTTCAAAAGGGGGGACAGTTCAAATACATAAAAATGCAAAACGAGCGATTGGGGAAGCGGCGGGGGTCGTCCCGCTTAGCCAATCAGAGCGCGAGTACTTTCTCTAAGTTTATGGGGAAAAGAAATTTGAGCGCGCTCTGTGATTGGGTAAGTAAAAAAGGCGCCCTTATTTGGACCAATGGGAGGCAGCGCGCTCCTATGGGTTTTCTAATGCAATTGAAATAAAAATGTACATGGCCCCAAATAAAAAAATAACAAACAGAATTTCCCCATGTGTATATAAAAGAATGATAATATGGGGAAACGAAAAAAAAATATTAAATCAATAAAAACAGTTTATTTCTTTTTTTTCGTTAGCCCAAGGGGTCAAAAAGTATGGGTGCAACGAAAATAAAGAAATAAACATGATTTTATTGATTTTTTACGCCAAAAAACAGGCGTAAAGCCCGATCATACATGTCGCCCAATGTCTCTTTCAGGGAAGGCCTTGATTATTTCAGCTAAACAATGCTAAACCAGATACTGCACATATTACAACTTGATGGTTTCATTGAAGAAAACTCCAGTTGGTGAAATGGCCACTTTTACCAACAGAAAACATTGGGAACACTATGAAATAAAAAATCCAGCAAAAGAGACCGGACTTTGAACGCTGAATCCTACAAGACAAGAGTGGGTCAAATTTTCCCTTTTCCCCAAACTTTTAATTGGTTCCCCCCCCTGTTCTACCATTTAAGGTTGTTTTTAAAAAAAAAGAGGGGAAGCTACACAATGATAGACAACTTTTTTGGGATGTGTTGCTGCCATCAATTTCTAAATGAGTTATTTTTTTTCAAATGAAATGGAAAAATATCTTACTTTCCACTGCTGATCTGTGTTCTAAGTTCTGTTGAGAATAAAATATGTCTATAAGAGATTTCCAAATTCTTGCATTCTTGTTTTCTCTAAATTTTAAACATAGCCCCAACTTTTTGGGGATTTGGGGTTGTACTTTATTTTTACAAAACATAAAATAACAAAGCCACTTTTATTAAAAGAAGAATGAATAGATGTTCTTATTTTAATCAATTTATCCAAGCCCAAACCCACACCTCAAAAATGTAATCTACATTTAATTTACAAAACATATGTATCTTTGAATATTTGTGCTTCATCTGTAGGAAAAGAAAGCAAATCTTGTCTTGGGCATGTTGGTACCTTGCAGTTCATCTGAAAGAGAGACTTGTTTGAAGTCTATTGTACTACTTACAGACAAGTGGAAAAGTGTGAGTATTCAAACGCTGACAAAAAATAGGGGGGCCATTAAAAATTTATAAGGCCCACGGGAAAAGAAAGGGGCCCCCCACCCATGAAAGCAAGCTAAAGCCATGGTAGATACAGATAATGGCAACATAAACAGTTGAGACACATTCTTAAAGGGGATTTATCGTTTCATCAGTTCGTGTGTTTCCTTGTACTTTCAGTTTCTCAGTTCTTAAAAAACCATGGGGTTTCTTCCCCGCCCACGGGTGTTTCTTAACCCAAGGGGGATGACATCTCCCCCCCTTTCCGTTATGTTATCCCCAAATATTGTGTTTGTGTGAGATCAGTGGGAGGGGATAGCACATCCCCCCCACCCTCTCCTTGTCACTGTGTGGTTCCTCTCCCTATGCAGTCTTATTGTGTAAGAGCTTTTTGTTTACATACCACAACTTCTAGGCCCCATAGACTGCTGTGGGTTTTAAATTTGCCCAAGAAAAAAAACATTATTGTGCGCTTACAGTTTTTAAAAAACAATTGCAATACTTCATACGGATGCAGCAGAGCTTACTTGCCCCGAAACACAGCTTTTCTTTTATTGCTCTTACGAAACAAAAGCCATGAAAAAATATTTTAAGGTTGAGATGATTTGATGCCCTGATATTATGGGGCTTTTAAATTTTCAGGTTATTTTGCCTTTTTTTTC
>JAODAL010038037.1:0-39686 GCA_025379985.1 Phyllomedusa bahiana | reverse complement strand
ATCTTTCTTTTTGGGCCCCATGTTATAGGAAGGGGGAAAAATTTTGGCCCTTTTCGTATAAAAAACTGCCTAGCAGTAAGGCTGTCTTTGTTGGCTATAGTAACCAGAGCTCATAGTGAGCAATCAGAACTCATAGCAACCTTTCAGAGCCCATAGCAACCACAATCAGAGCCCATAGCAACCACAATCAGAGCCCATAGCAACCACAATCAGAGCCCATAGCATACAATCAGAGCCCAAAGCAACCAATCAGAGCTCCCCTTTCATTTTCCCAGAGCACTATATGAAATAAAAGCTGAGCTCTGATTGGTTGCTATGAGCTCTGATTGGTTGCTATGGGTTCTGATTGGTTGCTATGGGTTCTGATTGGTTGCTATGGGTTCTGATTGGTTGCTATGGGCTCTGATTTGGTTGCTATAGGCAACAAAGACAGTCTTAGACCTGGAGAGTTTTCATACATAAGGCCCTTATAAGTGTTTCCTTTCCCCGCTGCTCCCCCTCAGGAGAGATTAAGCATTACACAAGCCTATTCCTATGAAAGGGTTATCTATGGTATGAAAATGCCAAAACAGCGAGGTTCTCAGACTTTGTGTTTCCATGGCAAGTTAGATCTTGGGCTATGTTCACAACAGCACATTTGCGGACAAATTTTGGCGCGTATATTTGCTCAATACACCCGAATTACGCCCAGCAAATACGGTAATTCATGGCTCTCATTGAGAGCTATGATAACCTGCCGTCCACCCTGAATGCCCCACTAGGGCCCGGGAAAAAGGGAAGTGGCAATTCTCCTCTAAAAAGTGAATGTCAGGGGGAAAGTAGGTGCCGGCCAGCTACAGGCGTATCGCAAGGTGTACAGTTGCCCACGCACCGTACGCACCGCTTTTACACCTGCAGTACCGCTATGAACCGTACCCTTTGGCTATGTTCACAACGATGTATTTGTGTGTTTAATTAGCAGTAGTCTTGTATGAGGGTGGCTTCCGCATGGCGCGTTTTTAAAGCGTTTTTTTTTTGCCGCGATTTTGATGTTTTTTTTGTGCAGCAATGTACAGAATTAATTGCTGTTCCTTCCTGCACAACAAAACGCGGCAAAAGCGCACCGTGTGAAAGCACCATAAGGGTATTTTCACACATGTATTGCGGTGCGTACAGTTAATGCCCCACAATACATCGCGTGGTTCGGGAGCTTGTGCATTTCTCCCGAGGCATGGGGGAAAAGCATTTGAAAAGAATTGCTCAAAGCATATGATCGTATTGTGAAGCGCATCTCGCGAAATGTGGACAGAAATTACGGCGTGTGAACATACCTTTGGGGGTATGTTCACACGGCAAAAATTGCTGATAAAAGTGCGCGTACTTTTAAAGTAATTGCTAAACATACAGTGCCGGCTTACTCCCCGCGAAGTGGGGGGTTGGCAGCCCGCCAAACCCCATTGACATTTCGTTACAAACGTGCGGTATTATAATTGACATTTTCCACAATCGTAATTGACGAGCAGGGAGAGGAGGCGTAATCCATAGGGTTTCTATGAGAACTATAGATTGCCGTAATTCGGCGGCATCTCCCCGTATTAGAGCACAAATATGGGCGAAAATGTGCGCTGAAATTACATTACCCTTAGGGCTAAGTTCAAAACGGCTTATCATGCGTAATTGCGGGACGGATTTCGGGGCGGGCAGCTCGCCGGCCCCATAGACATCCATTATCCACGGGCGTACCCGCCAGGATAATGTTGCATGTCACTTTCTCCATAGTTCTCTGAGAACTGGATTAAACCCTAATGCCGGGACGGATTTCAGCCGTATTGGAGCGCAAAAAAGGCGCGCATACGCTGAAATCCGCCCCGGGCCCCCAAACAGCCCCAAATTTTTGCCCTTTTTTTTAATCCTCCCTTTTTCAAATTTTTTGTTTCCTGGCCCCCCCCCTAAAATCAATTTTTCCCTTCTGCTTTGGTTATTTTTTGGGAAAAGATTAGGAAAAAAGAATAAAAAAATCCCCCGAGCAGAGTAAAAAAGGTTTTTTTCCTGGCCCCCCTTCCCTAAAAAACTGGAAATCTTTTGGCCCCTTTTCCAAGACCCCAAAAACCCCCCCTGACGACTGGGGTTTTCCCCCTCCCATGAAAAATAAACCTTTAATCGGGAGATAAATTCCCCTTCCATGTCCCCCTTTAACCCTATAAAATTAAAATTAAAGTACAAAAATTTTGAAAACCAAAATTTAAGGGAAATACTAAAAAAAAAATCTTTTGGAAGGGTTTGTTACAAAATTAAAAGCCCCCTGGAAGATTTCTATCTTTTTGGGGGAAAACCAATTGGGGGTCGCGAAAACAAAAAGAAAAAAAATAGCCCCCCCCCGGTTTTGATTGCCCCTTCCCAAATTTTGTTTGGTTTTAAAAGAAAAGAAGACAATTTGGGGCCCCCCGGGATACAAGGGTAATCAATCCCTTAAACAGTCAAAAAAAAAGGAAACCCCCATCGGGGGGAAAAGGCTATGGGGGGGTTTTTAAAAGGGGGGAAACCCCCCCTTGAAACCCCCCCCCCGGGGAAAATTTTAAAAAGACCCCCCGAGGCCCCCCCCTTTGCCACCAGTATTAAAAATTAGCGTGGGGGAAAGGTTTTTTCCAGGGGGGGGCCCCTTTTGTTATAGTTTTTTCCCTTTGGTGGGGCCAGGAGGAGGGCTTGGCGCCCAAGGAAAGGAAAAGAGGGGGGGTGACCGAAAACCCCTTTAACAAACCCCAAACATAAATTAGGGGGATGACCCCTAGGGGGGCCCCCCGAAAGGCCCCAGGGAGGGGCCCCTTTTTCAGGGGAGAAAAGCGGGAAAAAAGGGGGCCCAGAGTGCGGGAATTCAAAAATCCATAAAAGAAAAAACCCGGGGTAAAGTACGTAAGGTGGGCCCCACAAAAAAATCTTTACCACAAAAAGGGCCCCAAAATTTAAATTTCCCCCAAACTGGGGGCCCCCCCAAAAAATCAATTTTCCCCCGGGGGGGGGCCCCCCAAGAATCAATTTTCAATAGTGGCCCCAAAAAAACCCAACTCCATTTGTGGGAAAAAAAAAATCCAACTTAAAATTTGGGGTGTGGCCCAAGAAAACCCCGGGGCCCAAATTTTAACGGGTGGGTCCCCAAATAAAAAAACTCCCCCCTGGGGGGCCCCCAAAAAACCCAACCCCAACGGGGTGGGGCCCCCCAAAGAATAAAAATTTTCCTTTTTGGGGGGGAAAAAAAAATCAAGAAATGGGGGAAGGGCCCCCCCCTGAGGGTAACCCCCCCAAAAAAATCAACTCCACGGGAGGGGGCCCCAAAAAACCAACTCCCCTAAATGGTGAAACAAAAAAAAACTAAAACCCTCCCCCCTTAAAAGTTGGGGGCCCCCCAAAGAATCAACCCACCCCCCCCTTGGTTTGGGCCCCCAAAAAACCCCACTTTCCCAAAATTTTGGGGGCCCCCCCAAGAATAAATTTCCCAAAACTTTTTTTGGGAACCCCCCCCCCAAGGAATTAAACCCCCCCCATGGTTGGACCCCCAAGAACCACCCCTTTTTTAACTTTGGGCCCCCGGGGGGGGAGCCACCCAATTTCCCCCAAAAAACACCTGGGGCAAAAAAACAGCTTAGGGTTTGGGGGTATGGTTTTTGTTTTTTGGCCGGTCCCCCCCAAAGGGTTGGGGTTTCCCCGTTACCCCCTTTAAGGGGAACCCAAAAAAAAAAAAAAAAAAAAAAAGTTATTTTAAAAAAATAAAAAAATGCTTCAAAAAAAAAAATTTTAAAAACGAACCCCTTTCCTTTTCTCTTTTTTTTAAAAAAATTGAAAAAAGAATCCCCCCTAAAAAAAAATCGAAAAACCCCCCCGATCTTTTAAATAAAAAAACCCTTTTATTTTTTTTTCCTGCAGGGTTTTGAATCCCCCAAAAAAAGGAAATACCAAAGCCCACCAAAAATTTGAAATTTTTTTTTGGGGCCCCATTTTTTGGAATAAAAATTTTGATCAAAAACGCCCCCCCCAAAAATTTTGGTACCCTACTCCCCCCGTAAAACCAACGGGGCCCCCCACACAGGTTCAAAGGCGGGGAAAAATAAAAAATTTTAATTGGTCCCCCAAAAAACCCGTGGCAATAAAAAATTTTAAAAAATAAAGGGGGAAAAACCTTTTTGGGGTAGCAGAATAAAAAGGAAAAACCGTCATTTTTAAAAAACCCCAAACCCAAAAAAAACGGCCAGTTTGTTTTTTTATTTCCCCCTTTCCCACCGGGCCCCGGGGGGGCGGGGGGGGTCCCCGGCCCCAGGCTTTTAAGGCCCGGGGGCGGGGAAATTTGGGAAAGCACCTTTTGCCCTTTTTGGGCCCAGGGAAACCAAAAAAACATCCTGGAAACCACCAGGATTTTTAAAGGGGTTTTTTTTTACAAAATTTTTTAACCGTGGGAATCCCCCCAAAAGGGGTTTTTTAAAATTCACTTTTTAAATATATGAAATTTTTAAAAAAAAATTTAAACCCCTGTGAAAGCAAACACCCCCTGCCCTAAAAATTTTCCTTTTTTTTTTTCCTGACATTTTTTTAAACATTAGCCCCCACGCCCCCAAAAAACCTAAACAAAAAACGATTCTGGCCGGCTTCCCTTTTGGGTTTCCCACCTTCTTTTCTAAATGGAAAGGGGAAAAACTGAACAACCCCTTTTGGGGGAAGAAAAGATCCTGTGCCCCTTTTTGAAAAATAGAAAATTTCCACTGGATGAAAAATGAATTTTAATTTGAGAATCAGGGCAGCCCGCCCCCTTTTCCTTTTTGGGCTCACCCCCTCCCCCCCAAAGCAGCATTTTAAAAATTAATTTTTTTTTTTTTTAAAAACCCCAAAAAAAAGGGGGAAAATTTGGGAGTTTTCTTTTTGGGTTAAAAAAGGGGGAAAAAATTTTTTTAATTTTCTTCTCTCCTGAAAGCAAAAAAATAAAGAATTTTTTGGATAAAAAAATTTTGTGCAAGAAGGGGGCTTAAATCTTAAATTTTCCTTCCTCCCGAAGTTTAAAGAGGGAAAAAAACTTGTGCAAGGATCTTACTACTCTCCGGGAGCCAAAAGGGAAAATTGGGAAAAACCCCCTTTTATGGGGGCAATAAAAGTTTTAAATTCCCCCGGGGTTTAAAAGACAAAAAACATGTTTTGCCAAGAAAACAGAAAACCCCTGAAAAAACCCCGGGAAAGCTTCCCGGGGGAAGGTGGGGCATGCCCAAAACAAAAAAAATTTTAAACCCTTTTTTTTTTAAAAAAACAAAAACAAAACCCCCCCTTTTTTTTTTAAAGGGCCCTCAAGAGGGGAGAAAATCGGGCCCTGTTTGGGTGGGGGAATTTAACTTTTTTTGGCAAAACCCCCCTTTTTAATTTTTAACGCCCTACAAAACCCAACCAAAATTTCTGTAAATTTTTAAAAACAGAAAAAACTCTAAAAACCCAAAAAAGAAAACGGCCAAAATGCCCCCACTTAGTAACGCAGCCCTGTTTCCCCCAGAACATTTGATAATTCTGGGGGAAAATTCCAAATATTAATGAAAAATTTTTAAAGGGGAAAAAAGGCCCCCGGGTTTAAATTTTTGGTCTCTTTTTTCCCCCCTTAAAAATTCGAATTTTTAAAGGGCCAAGGTTTTTTAAAACAACCTTTTCCAAAAAAAAAAGCCCCAACCCAAAGGGAAATTCTTTCCCCCCCAAATTTTCGGGCTCCCCTTTAAAAATTTTCCCCTAAACATTCTTTTGGGCCCCCCCCAAATTTTTCCCATTTTTTCCCCTTTAATTAAAAAGAAAAAACCCCATAAAAGAAATTTCCCCCCCCTTTTTTCCCCAAAATTTTTGGGAAAATAAAATTTTTTCCAAATAAAAGGCAGCCCCCATTTTTTTACGAAGGGGGATAGGGACTGAAAGGTTTTTGGTTTTTAAAAGGGGGTTTGGGTCTCCCCAAAAAGGGAATTTGCTCCCCTTGTGATGTTAAAGATCTTGAAAAAAAACAAGCCCCAACTTTTTTGAAAATATTTTCCCCCCTTTTTAAAGGGGTCCCCCCCTTTTCCCCTGAGAAAATCCCCCCCCATTTTTATGGGCGGGAAATCGGGCCCTCGGGCCCACTATAGTTAAGACCTTTAATCCCCCCCAAAAATGGCCGGGCCCAACACTTTTTTCCCCTATACCTACAAAAAACCCTTTTTTTTTCTCTAAATTAGGGGGCTAAACCAGCACTTTTTTCCCTTATAGGTTTCCGGGCCCTTTTTTTAAATTTCCCCCAAAATGACACCTCCCCAACCTCTTTTTCCCCCTGTAGCTCCCCGGGACCTGTTTTAAATCCCCCTCAGGGGAAAAGGGGTTTGAGGGCATTTTTTTTTCCCTTAATACCCTAAACAGCCCCCTGGCTTTTTTCTCCCTCCCCACCCCTAGGGGGAAAAGCCATTAAACACGGCCCCGGGGAAAATTAAAAGGGAAAACTTAAAAGAAAAAAAACCCTGGGGGAGGAGAAAACAAATTTTTTTGGGGAAAAAAAACCCTTTTTATAACGTTGAATTTGTTTTTTAACAAAGGTTAATAAACATGGTTAAAAAAGGGTTTAAAAAAAAAAGGGAAATTTTAAAAAAAGGAAACAAAAAAAAGGGGGGTTTTTTTTTGGGGATTGGATGGGCGGGGAAAATTGGATTTTTCCCCAATTTCCCTTTTTCCCCCTTTTTAAATAAAAAGAAACCCCCTTTTCCCCTGTGGCCCCGGGAACCCTTTGGGAACCCCCCTTGCCCCGGTTCCCCCCGAAAAAACCCCCCCCCTCCCCCTTTCTGGTTTTGTAAAAAACCCAGGGAACCCTTTAACCCAAAAATCCCCCCCTTTGGAAAATGGGGGCCCCCCTTTGGGGGGTAAACCCCCTAGGGGAAAAATTTTGTAAAGCCCGGTAAAGGAAAGAGTGGGGCCCCCCTTTTTTACCATATTAAATTTTCCCCAAAAAAAAACCCCTTTTTTTGAAAGTATTTTTTTCCCAAAATGGACTTTTCCCAAAAGGGGGTTTTTTTTTCCATAAAGAACCCCATGTTCCCCCTCCTGGATAGTGCCCTTGCCCCCAAAAAAAACCCCCAAATTTTTTTAACCAAAAAGGAGTTCCCCCTCTTTTGGTTTAAATCCCCCCAAAAAGTTCCCCCCCCCTGGGGGGAATCCCCCTTTTAAAAAACCCCCTTTATTTCCCCCAAAAATTTCCAATTTTTTTCCCCCATTTTTTGGCCCTTTAGGTTTTTACCTGCCCCCCCATCAAATTAAAAATTTTGAGGCCCCAAAACCCCCTTTTTAAGGACCCCCTTCCCTTTTCCCCCTCTTTTTTCCCAATCCCCCCTCGGAAAATTTTAATCCCCCCAAATGTGGTGGCCCCCCCCAAATGGGTGTTTTTTTTCCCAAAAACCCCCTTTTTGACCATTAATTGGGCGTTTTTCCGGGTTTTTTGGTTTTGGCCCAATTAAAGTTTTTTTTTCCGGTTCCCCCCCCCTCTTTGATTCCCCCCCTTGACCTCATTTTCCCCAGTTTTACCCCTTTTTTTTTCCCAAAAAATGTTTTTTCCCCTGGGCCCCCCGTTTTTGGGCCCCTTTTCCCCCCCCTTTGGCCGGGTTAAAACCCCCCAAATTTTAAAAAAATACCAAAACCCCCCCCGCAGGCGGGGCCCAACCACCCCAATAAAGATAAACGGGTCCCTGTATCTTTAGGGCCCAAATTTCCCCTCCCCCCCAACCTTTTCCCCCCCGGGAAGATTGGGAACACAACAACCCCGGGCCCCCCCCTTGGGGAAGGGGAAAGGGGGGGGATGCCCCCCCCTTTTCCCCCCCAAGGGGGGGGAACCTGCATTAGGTAGGGCCCCCCAAAAAGTTTTAAAGGGCCCCCCCCCAAAAAAAAAGAAAACGGGGTTTTTGGGTTTTTTAAAAAATTTAAAAAAAGGAACCCCCCCCCGCCCCGGGGGTGTGAACCAACCCCCCCTTTAAGGGGGGGGGCCCCCAAAAGGGAAAAGGTAAAAGCCCAATTTTCCGGGTAAATTTTTATAACGGGTCCCAAAAACCAAGGGAAAAAACTCCCAAAAATTTTTTTAATTTTTAAAAAAATTTTCCCCCAAAAATTTTTCCCCCCTTGGGGTTAAAAATTTAAATTTTGTTTATTTAAAAAAAGTAGGCCGTGGTTTCCCCTTTTTCGCCCCCCCCCGGGGGGCCCCCCCCCCCCCCCCGGGCCCGCCGCCCCCTTTTTTAAAGAATGGGGGCCCCTTTTAAAAACCCCCCTTTTTGTCCCTTTTTAAATTTTTAACCAATTTAAATTAAAAATTTCCTGAAAAGAAGGTTCCCCTTATGAAAAAAAGCCCTTTGGGGGAAAAGGAAAATTTTTTGGGGCCCAAAGGAAAAATCTCCGACCCAACCCCTTGGTGGTTGGGGCACGGGGTAAAAATGGGAAAACCCTGTTTTAAAAAAAGGGTTTTTGTTTTTTCCCAACCAAAAATTGAAAAAACCAACCCCACAGGTCCCCCCTTAAAAGCCCTTAAAACCCCATTTTTCAAAAAATTTTTTGGGGCCCCCCCAAAAAATTCAAAAAATTCCAGAAAAAGGGGAAAAGTTGCACCCGGCCTTTAAAACCCGGCCCCACCTTAAAAAACCTTGGGGAAAATTCCCCCTTTTAAAAAAACCCCAAAAATAAAACATCCCAACCAGTGCTTTTCGGGGTTCTTCATTTTAAACCCAAAAAATTTTTTGGGGGGGCCTTTTGGGTTGGTTCCCAAAGGGGTTGGGCCCCCCGCCCCCCCGGTTCCAGTTTTTGGAATTTATTAACCCCTATCGATACACCATCCAAGCCCCCCCCCCAAATTGGGTTGGAAAAAATGTGTTTTATTTAAAACCTTTCCCCCATAGGGGTTTTCCCCACTTTTAATCCTTCAGAAGGGGGAAAAAATTTCCCCCCTTTGAGGAAAGAAACTTAAATTGGTCTTTTTGGAGGATTTTTAATTTCCCCCTTTTTCAGCCCCCTCACGGGGACTGTTTTTTTGCAAAAAAAGAAAAAGGTTTTTTTGGGAAAAACAAAACTGGGGAACTCCACAGCCCCCTTTCTATTGGATGAAATTATCCCCCCATTTTCCACATGAAAACCCCTCGCAAAACCAAAGCAATGGGGAAAGGGTTTTTTAAACCCCAAACCCCAGTTAAGGTTAAACTGCAGAAAAGCTTTTTTTGGGGTTTTTTTGGCCCCCCCTTCTTTTGGCAGAGAAAAAAACAAAAACTGGTTTTGGTTTGGGGTGAAAAGGCAAAAAGGGCCCTTCAGGGGAAGGTTCATTGGGGGCCCAAAATTACAAGTAAACCCCCCCACACTGCCCCAATTTTTTTTGGGGTCCCCCCCCCCCCTCCCCCCTTAAGGGAAAGGGGATTTTTTTTTCCCCCCTTTCCCAAAAGCCCTCCCCCCCTTTTCCCCCACCAAACCATAATTTCAAAATTTTGGCACTGATGAGGGGAAAAATCCCCCAAAAAAAACTTTTTTTTAAAAATTTTTGGGATTTTAAAGGGTTTTTGGATAAAAAACCCCCTTCACAATGAAAAAGGCCCCTGGACCCCAAACATGGGAACGGGGATAACTACCCCAAAAGGGGTTCGTTTGGGGCCCCCTACCCACCCCCTTTACCCCTTAAAAATCCCTTTGCTAAAAATAAAAGGGCCCCTTCCCAAAGGAGTTTTTTTTTTAAAAAGAACTCAAATTAGGGCCCCAACCCAAAGGAACCAAAGGAAACCCAGCCCCAAAAACGAGTCCACTGCTTGAAATCAAACAGTGGGAAAAATGGAAAGAAAATTAAAACCCCCCCTTTTTAAAAAACTTTTTCAAACTCTTTTTTTTCCTTTGGGCACCCAAATTTGGGAAAAAACCAAAAAAGAAAAAATTTTTTCCCTTTTTTTAATGGGCCCTTTTGCCCCCCCCTTAAAAAGGGAAAAAAAAAAACCAAGAAATGAAAAAAACCGATCCCTATGGGGGGGGTTCCCCTAAATTTTTGGGACCTAAAATTAAAATGGTGCTGAAAGGGCCGGGCGCGCCTCCCCCCTTATTTTTTTGGAAATTTGGGGGTTGAAAATTCCCCAAAAAGAGCCCCCCCTCCCGGAAAACACAGATCCCCTTTTTCTGAAATTCACTCCCATGGGAGGCCCACGCCCCTTTGGGGTCCCCCCCCCTCAAAAAATCCCCCCAAAAACCCCTTCCTTTCCAAAATGTTCCAGAAAAAAGCAAACAATAACAGGGAATCCCCGTAAATTGGGCCCAGGGGGAAAAAAAAGTTTTTTTTTTTGGCTTTTTTTGGGGTTTTTTTGGCCCCCTCAACACAAAAAGCCAAAAAAAAATGGGAAAAAATAATTTCCCCAAACCTTTACCTCGAAAAAAACCCGGGGTTCAAAGAAAAAAATGGGGGCCCTTTTGGGAAACCCACCTATTAAAATTCCCCCCAGCTTTTTTGGCCCCTTAATGCATCCCTTCCCCCGATGGTCCCGGGGTTTTTAAAAAGGAAAAGCCCCTTAATTTTTGGGGGGCCCCAAAACCCTCCGCCCCTTTTTTTTTTGGAACTTAAAATAAAAAAACAATTTTTGGTTTAAATTTAACAATTTTTTCCCAAAAAAAAAGTTCCTTTCCCCTTACTGGCCCAAATTTTCAAACAAAAGGCTTCCAAAAAGTGGGGGAGCCGAAAAATTTAAAAAAAAACCTTTTTTCTTCATACATTGGCCCTTTTTGGGATATTCCCCCCATGTTTGGGGGAAATAAGAAAAATTTTTTTAAACCCTGCCCCCTGAGTGCACACGAGTTTTTCCTATAGCTTTATTTTTAAATATCTTTTTTTCCCCGTTTAAAGACAAAAAAAGGCATTTTTTCCAAAAATAAATTGAATTAAAAGTTCCCCCCCTTTTTTTTTTAACTTGGAAAAGAAAACCCCCCCCCAATTTGGGCCCCAAAGGGTTTTTTTTTTTACTTAGGGAAAATTTTTTCCAGGGGGGTTTTAATTTCGGTGGCTTTTTTCCCCCGCGTATTTTGCCCCCTCTAGTAGGGAAAACCCAAGATGTCGCCAAAATTTTACAGAAAAACCCCATAGCCCCCATAGAAACAATGGTTTTTAACGCCCCCCCTCTCCCCCCCTTCGAAACCCCAATTTAACGACCCCGAAATTGGGAAAACCGGGGGGTTGAGTTTAAAGTAAAACCTTTTCCCCAATTATTTTGGGGCCGAATTTTGGGGTTTTAATAAAAAGGCCCCCCAAGGGGGCCCCTGGGGGGCTTTTGGCCCCCCCCCGGGGCCCCCCCCCCCCCCCGGGAAGATACGCGAAATTATGGCAGCCCCCCCGAAAACCAAAACCCCCCCAAGAAAAAACCCGGGGTGAAAATTCCCCCCTTTACCCAGTAGACGGGAAAAAAATGGGTCCCCTTTTTCCCCAAGGGTGCATTTTTGGGGCCCGAAATTTTTTTTATCCCTTTTTTTTGTGCAAAAAAATTTTCCAGCTTTTAAAATTTCCCCTGCCCCCAAAAAAGCTTTAAAAAAAATTCGAGAAAAAAACGCGTTAAAAAACGCACCGTGTAAAAGCACACTAGGGGTTAATGGCCATGCTCTTTGTCTGCTTGCAAGGAGCCCAGGGAGAGGTAAGCCGTAGTGAACCTTTCCTTTCTTTGATGGTGGTTCTGTACGGCGGCCATTGTTGCTGCTGTGCTATGCCTGAGTGGTGGAGCAGCCCAGGGTCGGGGGGCTAGGTATGGCAGCAGAGGTGTTTCATAGTTTCATAGTTTCTAGTTTGTAAGGCTAAAAAAAGACAAGTCGTCCATCTAGTTCAGCCTGTTGTGCTAAGGTGTTGATCCAGAGGAAGGCAAAAACCCCCAATGAGGTAGTGTTGTTGGACCACTGGGTTGTGCCCCTCGCTGGTGTGGCGGAGGTTGCTGTGCAGTGCTACCCCTAGTAGGGACCCACTTTAAGGAGGTCACGTGAAGTGGCAAGTGGGCTTATACTGTTGGACCAAAAAGTATACTAAGAACCTCCTTTTATATTTTGTACACTTTTGCTGAGAAGCAGTAGATCAACGTATAATATGAGGATGTGCGGTCCATGCCTCCCCCTCCATGTGTGAAAGAGCAGGGAGTGATGTCACCATAGATTAAATACCTATGGAAATAACTTATTTTTACTCCTCGACGCACTTGTAGCTTTGTTTACTTACAGATTCAGTCTCCTGCACTTATGTCTCTGCAATGCTCAGCTAGTTAAAGGGGAGCTAAATATGCTAATCACTGGTGTAGACCCACCCATAGTCTGACCATGAAGTGTGAATCTGAAACTTTCTGTTGTTCTGTGACACATCATGGTGAAAAAACCCTTTAAGATACAGTTTATATATTGTTTATAACTTTTTGCAATTTGGACCATGAAAATGTCTATACTCTGATGATTTTGTGTGATTTCTAAATGAAAACCTACCAAAGGGTATAAATGTACATGAAAAACTATATATCGCTCAAGAAACCATAAGTATGCCTCTCTGAACATCCAAAAATTCAGGAGATATGTAATGCCCAGCCTCCTCTGAATTTCCTTGTCACATTATGACTGATAACAACGTCAATCAAACTATCAATAATTGATAGGAATAGAAGAAAGGAAGGGAATAATAGATATAATCTCATGACCCTGACTGTCTTCACCCTTTTCTGGCCCTTAGTGGAAACACCGCCCGAAAAGGGCGACCCTGTAAGTATATATCCTATTGCCCTCTACACCACAATCCAGAATGGTTAAGTAATAGCAGCATATATTGTTATACAATAGGAATTTACATAAACCAATTAATCATTAAAGTAGTTTTATTTCATTGAGCTGTTCTGCTAATTCTCTCAGATTGAGTTTGAAATCCAGGGGCGTGTCTCTCCTGTCAGCAGGCGTGTCTCTCCTGTCAGCAGGCATGTCTCTCCTGTCAGCAGGCGTGTCTCCCCTCACTGAAGCGCTGTGACATCATTCTGGGTTAGGCAGTAGAAGCAGAAGGTTGTCTGGATATAACAGCTCTGTAGCCTCCTGCATGCTACTTATGTCTGCAGCCTTCAGGCTCCACAAGCTCCAGCAAGCACCTGTTATATCTCAGATTACACACAAATTACACTGAAAGCCAGCAGCTTGTACTTCTGTTCTAGTGGTGTTCACCCAAATTGTACTGACAACAGAAAGAGATCTGTACTCAACTACAAGGACAAATGTCAGCTTCAAGTAAAGATCTCTGTTTGCTGTCAGTGACATATGAGTGAAAACAATGGGGGGATAAGCAAATCAGCTTTGAGACAAGACCCTGCTCACCCGATAACTAACTTGGGCAGGTTGTGTAGTGGTACAGCTTTGGCTTTACAAGGAAGGGGTTTGGCGTTCTAGTCCCTCACACAGTATTCCCCCCCCCCCCTAAATTCTACACATAAGTAGAGACCTCAAATATATATGCCAATCTCTATAATGACTATATATTATATAATATATATATATATATTATATATATATATATATATATATATATATATATATATATATATATATATATATATATATATATATATATACACACATACATAGCTCCCCTATATCATGTCTCATCCTAGAGTATATGCATTGTATCACATATGTTGTAAGTTTTTCTTGGTGTAACTGTGAGGATGGGACACTATATAGGGGAGCTTTCTTAACATAAATGCAAAATAGAGGATTAATTTGAGTATTTTTTTTTGAGTAATTTTTGATTATTATTTTTTTGATTAAAAAGCTTTTGGATTTAAAAAATTTTTTTGATTAATTTTTGTATTTGGATAATTTATGGTTCTTTATGTAATTTTTGTGAGGTTTTTTTGTCTAAATTGTGATCTATATATTTTGCCATTGTCAGGTCCGCTAAGGATATATCATATACCATTGAAAATAAATGAAATGTAAAAAAAGATGGGTAAGAAATTGAAAAACTTTGACGTTCTAACATACTAATTGTGTTTGTTTTTAGTTACTAACATTTGTTTTTAATCTTTTTAACTTTAGGGATTTTGTTGAAAAAGGTCTGATTAGATCGAAACGTTCTACTCTATTACTAAAATCTTTGATTAAATGTATGGATCATCATGTATGAAGTCGGCTTTTTAACAATTAGCATCGTTGAGTCATTAAAGTTTTTGTAAAAATTTAAAAAATTAAAGAGTTTTTCTAAATAATTGGAGTGCAACCTAATTTTTCTCATATATAATCCGTTTTGGTGTGCACCCTCCAAGGACTGTGAGTGCCAAGGATTCAACTTTTGGAATATAAATAAAATTATAGATGTCTACACATATATTTTCATATCTTTACATATGTGTACAATTTATAAAAGAAAAAAAAAAATACTGATGGGGCTTCAACTTCCAATCTCTCTTGCAGAGCGGATCAGCTAAGCATCAGACTACACAGACAGCTTGTACAAGTACTGTGTGGAATCCTTATGTTATACACTACAGGTGATGATGTCATAAGTAGGCGGGGCTTGCCTTAGATCTGAGGAACAGAACGCCCTCTTTTCAGAGTAGCAGCTTAAGGACTGGATCTGTGAGGAGGTGAATCAACCTCTTGGCAAAAGCCCATTAAACAGGCAGTAATTGCCCAGATCCTTCTCCCTAGAGCTGGGAGATGTACATAGAGCCAGCAGACTCTGGTTTCACTATCGATTTTAACAGCTCAGAGGGGAGTAAACACAGAGTGTGCAGGCAGCCAATCACAGCGCAGGGGGCATGGCCGGGGTGTTTCCTGTCTAGGGGCGTATCCCAACAGACTGAATGAAATGTCAGCCAGCCAATCACAGTGCAGGGGGCGTGTCTAGGGGCGGGAAACGTGCAGGGGGCGTGTCTGACCAGCAACAGAAGAAATAGAAGACAGATTTACAGAAAAGCTTATATCTGCTAAACCAAGTGACAGAGGTAATGCAACCCAATTACAAAAGTGTTTAATTTTACTGTCCCCATAATCTGAGATGATCTTTGTAATGATAAAACCCCTTTAAGTAACAGTTTTCATACACAAAAATCAGCATGTAGGAAAAAAGAGGCTAAGATACAAACTTATAAATAAATACATGTGAGAAAAACTCAATAAAATACAAAAGACTTTCACATATCCCCAGACATGTTTCAATTCGCTTTTACAAACTTATATATGATTTCTATATGATATATACTTGAGAATATTTTAAACACTGTTAAAAATAAAATTTTAGGTCGGATATAACCTTTGACAATCTGACAGGTGCTAACATTTTATATAAATGTTCCACCAGTTTTGTTAATGCAAAAAATGTTTTTAGGAACATCACCATCCACAATTGTTTTTTCACTTTTCTCTAACATTTGACTATAGTATGTACTTTTACTTTATACTATTTTTTTTTTTATACATTTTTTCTCTTATGAACATGACTTCCTGATTTGTCTATCTGACTTCACCTCCGTGAGCTCAGATAGCAGAAGTGAGAATTGCTTGACAGTTCTCTTGCAGGCTGACTAAAGGCCTGAGAGGTGTAAGTGTTATCAGCAGAACCTAATAAGTGTGAAGAAAGCTGGAAGCTCCCAAAATGCAAAAAAAGATTAAAGGGGTGGTCTCCCTACAAGGATTGCTGCTTTTTATGTTAAAGATCTTGCAAAAACAAGTCACTTTGCAATATGTTTCCATTAACAGTGTCCTACCTATTTCTATATATCCCCTCTTGTATGGGCTGCATCAGCTCCTCAGGTCGCTATAGTTACAGACCTGTTTGATCTATCCTGATAGGCTGTGAGCACTGGTTGCTATAGCTACAGACCTGTTCTCTCTCTCTTGATAGGCTGCCAGCACTGGTTGCTATAGCTACAGACCTGTTCAATCTCTCCTTATAGGCTGCCAGCACTGATTGCGATAGCTACAGACCTGTTTGATCTCTCCTGATAGGCTGCCAGCACTGGTTGCTATAGCTACAGACCTGTTCTATCTCCCCTGATAGGCTGCCAGCACTGCTTGCTATAGCTACAGACCTGCTCAATCTCTCCTGATAGGCTGCCAGCATTGGTTGCTATAGCTACAGACCTGTTTGATCTCTCCTGATAGGCTGCCAGCACTGGTTGCTATAGCTACAGACCTGTTCAATCTCTCCTGATAGGTTGCCAGCGTTGGTCGCTATAGCTTCAGACCTGTTCAATCGCTCATGACAGGCTGCCAGCACTGGTCACTATTTCTTCAGACCTGTTCAGTCTCTCCTTATAGGCTGCCAGCGCTGGTTACTATAGCTACAGATCTGTTCAATCTCTCATGATAAACTGCCAGCACTGGTTGCTATAGCTACAGATCTGTTTAATCTCTCATGATAGGCTGCCAGCGCTGGTCGCTATAGCTACAGACCTGGTTTCTACTGCAGCCTAGTGGAAGCCAGTAAACACGCCCCTGAATTAAAAATGAAACCAAGAAAACAGGACAAATGAATGTAGTGAGAGAAAACCTTTAACCCATCCTCTTTTCATTTATTGCTCCTGTCATTGCCCCACCAGTCTAATCTAATCTTTATCTAGGCTTGACCAAAGAACAATAAAGCGATTATTATGTCATTACCTACGATTTGTAATGAGGCTACAATGCAGATAAGCAGCTTCAGTAAAGTGAGATTGATCTGTTCTGCCACTCAGTAAGTTTTATCTCTTTTTTTACCACAGCTAGAAAAGGGCGAGATTTTGTATGTAATTCTTAGTAGCAAAAAATACTGACAAAAACGTAAAAAAAATGTAGTTTTCCGGGAATACTGATTTTGACAAAATTACCCCTTTTCTTCCAGTCATTCCCGACAAATATTTTCCTCTCTCCTTAAAACTTGTTGGAGTCCGATACTTCAAGAATTCTTCTGCAGAACTCGACTTCCTAAAGTTATTAACCTTCAATAAACCAAAATAAACAGAAGAAATGGAGCGTGCTGTTTGCTCGACCTTCCCAGTAGTCGATCACATGTTGGCGTCTTTGCTCCAGGACCACACATTTGTCCTCTCAGCAGGTTCCAGGATCTCGAATGTGTGGCTGAGGCATTCACTACTCCCCTCAAGAACCCATACATCTGTGTCTATGGAGCTCGGAAATAGGATAGCACCATAACTGATTCCCCTCCACAAATAACACCATCCTTGGCCATAGCGCAGTACAAGGAAGTCGGATTTAGACCATGTCCTGTCAAGCACCATGGAAGATGCAGACTGCCCTCTCTGTTCTTAAATTATCCTTCTTAATATACTTTTTAGCTGTTTTTTAATTATTGTGGGTCACCCATGGGTGACAAGGCTTAAAGAGAACCTGTCACATAGGTTATACCCCCCTTGCTGAGGGCAGCACAAGCCAGTGTCAGACCTGCTGTTCCCAGTGCTGTGTCCCTTATTCTGTAAGATGCAGCAATTTTAGAGAATTTACCCCTCAAATCTTATTCATGAGTAGGTGTTAGCTCCGCCCACCAAAGGTTAGCCCCGCCCAATGACAGTTATTCACATGTTTCTACTTATTCAAAGTAATAGGTTTGTCAGTTGAGGTGGGTGGGGCTAGCCACAGGTGGGAGGGGTTTGAAAAAAACTGACTCTTTAAATGACTCTTTTCTGGCTGAAAACTGCAGATTTGAGCATTAGATACACGAAAACTCCAGCATCTTACAGAATAAGGGGCACAGCGCTGGAAACAGCAGGTCTGACACTGGCTTGTGCTGTCCTCAGCAAGGAGGGCATAACCTATGTGACAGGTTCTCTTTAATGGCAATCATTATAGTTCTGATGGGAGTTGTTCTCCAGTGAATGACTTTGATGGGACTACATTCCTCCTGCCACTGGTCTTCAGGTGTATATCTAATTTTACTTCTGGCATTATTTATTTATGAATCAGGAAGATTAGTATGAACGTTCAACCCCTCCAAGACAGGAGACTACTTGATATTGTGTAGTCCAGGTAATGAAAATGCAGAAATAGGGGGCACTGAGACTCCAAAGACTCCACCGACTCAGGTATCCAGGTCTAGATGGTCACTCTACAACAAACACATAAATGTTGATGGGCAACTCCAAGACACGGAGCTGAGCTACAATACCAGACCTGATGCTGTTTTTAAGGGGAAAAATCAGCCATGTTTTGCAACCCCTTTAAAAAGCAACACCAAAGTTACTTAATTCCTTTACATTTATATTTAATACAATTTACTTTTAACATCCTTTGGCAGAACATAGGTCATAGGTAGGCAGTAGATAGGTAGGTCATTCCCAGTTAGGTAGGCTACAGGTAGGTAGGTAAGAATAGTATGAAATTTAAAGGGGTTGTCTCACTACATCGCTTCATCTTACCACAGTCCTGTATTCCTGGTTTCCATTTGAAACTCAGGGGCGGTTTACTGGTTTTACTGGCTACTACTGACCTGCAGTGACGAGCTGCTGAGGACACCAGGTCTGTAGCTAAAGCGACCAGTGCTGGCAGCCTATCATGAGAGATTGAACAGGTCTGTAGCTATAGCAACCAGTGCTGGCAGCCTATCAGGAGAGATTGAACAGGTCTGTAGCTATAGCGACCTGAGGAGCTGATGCAGTCCATACAAGAGGGGATATCTAGGAATAGGTAGGACACTGTTAATGGACACATATTGCAAAGTGACTTGTTGATATTTAACATAAAAAGCAGCGATCCTTGTAGTGAGACAACCCCTTTATCTCCCAGATAGAAGAGTGTTTGATACTGTATAGTTTGGTGCATGTAAATGTGGAAAGATATATGAATCTGAGATGAAGAAGGCGAGGGGGTACAAAGACCTCATCCCCATCCACACCTGGTCTAGACAGTCAATCAACATCAAGCACATGAAAGGTGATGGGCAACTCAATGGCTTCATGACATGGAGACTCATAATAGTTGCAACATTGTTTCAACTTTGATACTAGTGAAGAACAGAAGTCAAAGGAGTCTAATGTTCACACGGGCTAATTTCGGTGCGCATTTGCGCTTTATACGCTGCGGGATGCGCACCGCAATTACGGTAATTCATAGCTCTCATAGAAAACTATGGATTATGCCTCGTCCCCCAGCGCATACAATACTACCGCATTGTACATGCAGGGAGATAAGTGAAATGTTATTTATTTGTGGCGATTACGCACTGCGAGTAATGCATGTCTATGGGGCCGGCGGGTTGCCCCCCCCCCCCATGCATCGGTAGTATGCGCTGATCTGTGTGAGCTCCCAAAACACACGGTGTATCGCGACGCGTAATGTACACGCCGCAATACACAGTGTGAACATACCCTTAATACTGTCCCGCAAGTCCTAATGTAATGTAGCTCAAGTGGAGTCAAATCATAGAGTCAAAGTAAGTCATTTTGGCAAATCGAATGCAAATGAACTCAAGTCATAGTCTGGGTCCTTAGTAGATACCTGGACATCCAGTGGTTGGTCTTGGTCACCAGCTTTCAGCAGAGGAATGGCATCATTCTCATTCAGTCCAAGGACCAGATCTCTACCATCTAGTGTCAGAATCACACCCACCCACCCGATTACTGAACATGAATGATCCCACCAGATGTCTACCCTCCAGTGTCAGCATGACAACTATCTAGCCCAAGTACTGAACATAAATGGTCCCACCAGATGTCTACCCTCTAGTGTCAGCATCACACCCATCCAGCCACCTGATTACTGAATATGAATGATCCCACCAGATGTCTACCCTCCAGTGTCAGCATGACAACTATCTAGCCCAAGTACTGAACATAAATGGTCCCACCAGATGTCTACCCTCTAGTGTCGGAGACTCGGAATCACTCCCATTTGGTCAAACTTCTAAACATGAATGGTCAACCAGATCTCTATCCTTTAGTGTTGACATCAATCCCATTCAGTCCAACTACTGAACACACATAGTTCCACCAGATCTCTACCCTCTAATGATCACTCTCTTTTAGCCTAATTACTAAACATGGATTGTCCCACCAGATCTCTATCCTCTAGTGTCGGAATCACTCCTATTCAGTCGAACTTCTAAACATGAATGGTCAACTAGATCTCTAAGATAAACCTAAGTATTCCTTTTTATACTATTATATCTTTGAATGTTTTGAGATACCAATGGAGATTGGAAGAAAATTTGAATAAAATTGGAAAGAATTTTTAATAATGTTGGTCGGCTAGCTAGTATATTTTGTATTCTCTACCCTCTAGTGTCAGTATCACACCCATCCAGCCGCCTGATGACTGAACATGAATGATCCCACCAGATGACTACCCTCTAGTGTCAGCATGACAACTATCTAGCCCAAGTACTGAACATAAATGGTCCCACCAGATGTCTACCCTCTAGTGTCAGTATGACAACTATCTAGCCCAAGTACTGAACATGAATGGTCCCACCAGATCTCTACCCTCTAGTGTCGGAATCACTCCTATTCAGTTGAACTTCTAAACATGAATGGTCAACCAGATCTCTACCCTTTAGTGTCGATATCTCTCCCATTCAGTCCAACTACTGAACACACATAGTTCCACTAGATATCTACCCTCTAGTGTCAGTATGACACCCACCCACCCAATTACTAACATGAATGGTCCCACCAGATCTCTACCCTTTAGTGTCGACATCAATCCCATTCAGTCCAACTGCTGAACACACATAGTTCCACCAGATCTTTACCCTTTAATGATCACACTCTTTTAGCCTAATTACTAAACATGTATTGTCCCACCAGATCTCCACCCTCTAGTGTCCGCATTACTGTTGCTGATAAACTTTACTAAGACCGTAATCTTTTTTTCAAGATGTCTTCTGGCTTTCCTTATCTTGGAATGAGCAGAAGGTGATGTGAGTCCACGGAGGTCCAGGATCTATATATAGCAGTGCTGAGTGTGATAAGACACAGCAGTTATTTCATGGTCGTGATGTGGAATTTATGGTTTTCTAATTTGCATTACTTTAGTAAATTAACTTCAGATTCCTGTACGTTTTGATGTCTTTTCTGTGGAATGATAACCGCTCTCGCATTGTCATCCACTGACACTCATCAACCGGAGAGATGCGCATGTAGATGTATTTATCTCCATCTGCCCTTAATTAGAAGATAGCAGCAGATTTCATTTGTACATTGTATCAGGTCTGCAGAAAGCATTTATGGTAAAAATAAAAAGTTCCAAATGGAAATTTTTTACAAGTCTGGGAAAAGCAAGACTATTTTTTTTTTTTCAAAAAAACAGCGCCAACCTTGTCAACAGGTTGTTTGTGGTATTGCAGCTCAGACCTATTCACTTCAATACGGCTGAGCTGCAATACTAAACATAACCTGTGGACAGGCGCTGTTTTTAGAACAAAGCAGCCATGATTTTCCTATTCTAGACCAGATCTGCACAACACTGTAGGATGTGGGGGCAGGATCGCCCCTTGGACGACTAAAGAATTTCTGTGCCCCAAAATGGGAGTTACAGCCCATTTGGGCGTGGGGTTTTCATAGGCCATGCTTCTCTATGGGCCATCAGAAATACTTTGGCAGGATATATGCTGTGCAGGTCTGTTTTAGACAATCCTTTTAGTAAACTAACTGAATAGTTACTCAATTTTGATGAGTAAATGTATTATATAAGCTGCAATGCACAAACGCTACCAAAAAAGTATCTTCTCATTATGGGAAGGTGGAAGTGCTGTACTGAACAGGGGTGCGACTGTTTTCCCCAAAAATAAGACAGTGTCTTATATTAATTTTTGCTCCTAAAGTTGCGCCAGGTCTTATTTTCAGAGGATGTCTTATTTTTCCATGAACAAGAATTCACATTTATTAAGACAAATTACACAAAAAAATTCACATTTATTAATATACTGCAGTCATCACAAACATCAGCGTAACCAGCCAAACTCTGTATTCGGTCAAGAATTTCTTGTGAGACTATCTCCATGTACACCAATCTATGGTACATTTACCGATCCCGATATTTATGAACAAAAAGCAACATTTATTCAAAGACAGTCATGTCATCATCTGCTGGAACATCATAGTAAGGGCTTGTTCACACGACGTTTTGGATCCGTTTTACGGATCCGTTTTTAACCTGCGAAAACTGGAATGCAAACTGCATCCAAAAAAGGGATCCAGAAAACGCAACAGCTGATCCTTTTTTTGGTATGCTAAATTGGATGCGTTTTGCATGCGTTTTACGGGGTCCGTTTTTTCAATGCTTTATTTAAATCAACCTATCAACTGCAATTTAAATATAATATAACCTATCAAGACCAAGAAAAAACTCTTTTTTTTTTATTAGTGTCCCAAACAACTGTACAACCACACCTATGATTTTTAGAACCCACCCCCCTAATTTTTTTTAAAATCATCCATGTTTTCAAAACCCACCCCATGTAAATTAATTAATAACAATCATTTATAAACTAAATATTTATAAACTAAATATATATTTAGTATACATATTATAAAATTTATATACATTTCTATAAATATACATTTATATACTATTTTAATTTATAATATTATATACATTTATATTATATATAAGTTCTATACAAAAGTATATTTATATACATTTATAAACAATATAACCCAAACATAATATTTTAAATTTTATATTTAATTTAAATCCAATGCGGGTTTTACGGGATGCGGTTTTTTTGGGATCGAAAGCGGATCGAAAAAAGCACCCAAAATGTATTTCTGCGTTTTTGGATCCGCTTGTGGATGCCAAAAGCGCACTCCATTATTTCCTATGGGGATTTCTCTTGCGTAAAACGCAAAAAAAGAATTGACATGTCCCAATTCTTAAAACGGATCCGAAAAACGCATCGCGAAAAGCGCATCCGGCGAACACTCGTGTGAACAGCGATTTCGCTTTTGCCATTGAAAAGGCAATGTTAATCACACTGACAATTTTTAGATCGTTTTGAGTCCGTTTTGCGGATCCGTAAAACGGATCACAAAAACGTCGTGTGAACAATAACTCTCCAAACCCTGAATTTCATGGTGAATTTCCTGTGACTCCATTAATTTCATTGGCCCCAATTTCTCATGTCTAGAAATAGCCCTTTCCATAAATGAGCACCTCTTGTCCAGGTGGCCTCCCACACAAGGTAAGACCTATCTAAATGATCTGCTAACGCTAATGTATGGATGGGCCTGTAGCAATGGCTGCCAGTAGGTCTTATTTTCAGGGGAGGCTTTATATTTCTAAGCTTGAAAAAAATTGTACTAGGTCTTATTTTAAGGGGATGTGTTATTTTTGGGGAAACAGGGTAGCAGGTGCACCCATGTCTTGGTGATTCATTTTGGGGCCCTTTTGCACTGGGTCCCATAAAAGTTTACTTTTAAAGTTTCATAGGATGCATGAATGAAATAATGTTGCTTTGCTCTGCCACTTCCTGGTCTGTAATTAGCATATGATCTCTGTGTATTCAGTCTTCTCTGTTTATTAGTCTAGATTAAATAAATTACTTTCTCTGAGGTCCAGAGAAGCTTCTGAGCTAATGTAAACAGTAGAGTAATTACTGTCTTTTATCTGAAAGATCAGATAACACACAATCTCTCACTGCGGGCCGTGACCTGTGTGCTGACCTCACTCCCTGCTATCAGAACAAACAGCAGGGGATAAAAAGTACACAGGTCGGTCACTTGGGAAACTAGATAGAGCCAGGAAGGTGATAAAATCACTTGTAGCTCCTTAACAAAAAAAGATGAACAAAGCAATATATTTGGAAAACATTTAGTGTTCCCTATATTTTGAAAGCTATTCTTTGTAGTGAGACAACCCCTTTAAACCTCTAATATGGAACATATTGCAGTAACACATGTACATTCCCTATAGTTAAATTATATTCTTGCATTTCACATTTGGGTCAATGTCAAATTCAACCCAAATCGAAACGGTATGGACAAAAATAATTGACTCTAGCCCTAAACCTTAATTTGGTTTAGGATTAGAGTGAGGGTTTTTCAAGGCTGTAAAGGGTTAATCTCTATTCCAGCCTCTCTCCTCTTGGCCTCATCGCTCCCGTTGGCATCCCTTCCGATGTGATGTCTGACGTCACTTTTGGTTTCTCTAGGTTATCCCTGTGTTTTGGGAACTGGGAGTGACCGGAATCACATGTATGCATGATGTCCTGTTTTCTGCGACATCAGGGAAGCCTATGGGAAACTGGAAGTGATGGCCGATGTTGCATCGAAAGTGAGGCTGAAAGATAAGTTAACCCCTTAAATACCCTAAAAAGCCTAACCCCAGTTTAGGGTTAGGATAACAGCATTAGGATAAAGTTAGGATTAGCAAAAAAAAAAATTGGGGCCTAGGATGTCCTAAACCTGAATTTTTTTCAAATTTCCTATACCCTTCCGATCATCAACATCATCTCTCCATCCTTGCTTTAACTTGATAGACATATGACAGAGTTTAAGAGGCATGTACAGAAGCTGTAGGGTGGGCCTCAAGAATCATCTCCAGTGTTAGCCCCCAGAATCAACTCCACTGGTGAGCCTCAAGAATAAACTCCACTGGTGGTAAACAAGAATCAACTTCAGTGGTGGCCCCAAGAAATAAAAGAACTGGTGGGCCCCAAGAATCAAATCCACTGATGTCCTCAAGAATTAACTTCACTGGTTGCCCCAAGAATCAAATCCACTGATGGAGCCACCAGTGAAGTTGATTCTTGAGGCCACCAGTGTAGTTGATTCTTGAGGCCACCAGTGATGTTGCTTCTTGGGGCCACCAGTGGAGTTGATTGAGGCCATCAGTGGAGTTGATTCTTGGGGCCACCAGTGGAGTTGATTCTTGAGGCCACCAGTGAAGTTGATTCTTGAGGCCACCAGTGAAGTTGAAATTTTTGGGCCACCAGTGTAGTTGATTATTGAGGCCACCAGTGGAGTTGATTCTTGGGGCCACCAGTGGAGTTGATTATTGAGGCCATCAGTGGATTTGATTCTTGGAGCCACCAGTGGATTTGATTCTTGGAGCCACCAGTGGATTTGATTCTTGGGGCCACCAGTGGATTTGATTCTTGGAGCCACCAGTGGAGTTGATTCTTGGGGCCACCAGTGGAGATGATTCTTGGGGCCACCAGTGGAGTTGTTCTTGGGGCACCATGGACTTGATTCTTGGCGCCACCATTGGAATTGATTCTTGGGGCCACCAGTGGGGTTGATTCTTGGAGCCACCAGTGAAGTTGATTTTGAGGCCAAGAATCACTCCATGGGGGCCTAGAGAATTTAATCCACGGGGCCTAGAGAAACTTCACTGGGGCCCGAAGAATCATTCATGGGGGCCCCAAGAATCAACCCACTGGTGGCTCCAAGAATCAAAATCCACTGGTGGCCTCCAAAGAATCAACCCCCACTGGTGGAACCAAGAATCAACTCCACTGGTGGCCCCAAGAATCAACTCCACTGGTGGCCCCGAGAATAAACTCCACTGGTGTCCCCAAGAATTAACTCCACTGGTGGCCCCAAGAGTTAACTCCACTGGTGGGTCACAAGAATCAACTCCACTGGTGGCCCCATGAATCAAATCCACTGATGGCCCCAAGAATCAACTCCACTGGTGGCCCCAAGAATCAACTCCACTGGTGGCCCCAAAAATCAACTCCACTGGTGGCCCCAAGAATCAATTCCACTGGTGGCCTGAAGAATCAACTTCACTGGTGGCCTGAAGAATCACCTCCCCTGATGGCCTGAAGAATCACCTCCACTGATGGCCTCAATAATTACCTCCACTGATGGCCCCAAGAATCAAATCCACTGATGGCCTCAATAATCAACTCCACTGGTGGCCCCAAGAATCAACTTCACTGGTGGCCTCAAGAATCAACTTCACTGGTGGCCTGAAGAATCACCTCCACTGATGGCCTCAATAATTACCTCCACTGATGGCCCCAAGAATCAACTCCACTGGTGGGAAACAAAAATCAGCTCCACTGGTGGCCTTTTTAATAAAAAATGTACAAAACCGTCTCTATCTGTAGCCGACATCATCTTGCTCAGTCGATTACACTTTCCATCTGCATTCGGAACAAATCTGCAATTAAATAGTTCATTAACCGCCTGCTGAGAAAAAGTTTCCCTTCATGAGATCACCTACAGAATAGGAATAGCAAATCCGTAGCTCAGCTCCATCTAATGTCCTTTAATATCCTCACGGCTTCCCTCACTGGTGGCTCCAGTTTTTTTTTCCTTTTCTATGAAAGGTCGACATTTTTGCATTCCCCGGACTGCAGGGGCCATAGTACACCTATTATAGGATTAAATTGCATGTGCATGCAGCTCCTGTGTGACTGGTGTATTCCTAAGGACCACAACTGCTGTGTATAAATTACACTACAAAGACACTTGTGTAGCCCCAAGGCCCCATTTACACTTATTTTATATATTTTGCATGAACAAAATGTTTTAAGCAACTGCATTTTTTCAGCCTTTTAAGTATTTTTATGCAGTTGTTGATGTCCTATCTGCCAGATAGTGTGTCTCGGTTCACGCTTCATTTACAATAATGCGATCCATCATATGCAAATTTTTGGGTGCCCAAAAAGCAATGGTGGACTGAGGAGAAAAACAGCACAAACTTCCTGAAAAAAAAATTACAAGTCCAGCATGCAGCGTCACGAAAAAAAACCTTCAAAAAAGGCACCAAAATTTTTTTTAAAAAAATCATAGAGAAAAAAAGCAACCTCATCTCAGATGGAGATTTATAATCTGTAGTGTACAAGGCTACAGAGCTTGAAGAGTTTGAAGGGGTTGTCTCACTACAAGGATTGCTGCTTTTTATGATAAAGATCTTTCAAAAACAAGTCACTTTGCAATATGTGTCCATTAACAGTGTCCTACCTATTCCTAGATATCCCCTCTTGTTGGGCTGCATCAGCTCCTCAGGTCACTATAGCTACAGACCTGTTCCATCTCTCACTGATAGGCTACCAGCATGTCGTTATATACAGACCTGTTTATCTCCCTGATAGGCTGCCAGCACTGGTCAAAGCTACAGACTGTTCAATCTCTCCTGATAGGCTGCCAGCACTGGTTGCTATAGCTACAGACCTGTTAAATCTCTCCTGATACTGCAGCATGTTCTATAGCACAGACCTGTTTGATCTCTCCTGATAGGATGTCAGCACTGGTTGCTATAGCTACAAACCTGTTCAATCTCTCCTGATTGGCTGCCAGCACTGGTTGCTATAGCTACAGACCCATTCAATCTCTCCTGATAGGCTGCAAGAACTGGTTGCTATAGCTACAGACCTGGCTTCTACTGCAGCCTAGTGGAAGCCAGTAAACATGCCTCTGAATTCAAAGAGAAACCAAAAAAACAGGACTGAGGTGAGATAAATCAACGTAGTGAGACAACCCCTTTAAACTTGTCATTTAAGCAGTTTTCTCATGTAGGGGAAGGTAAATGAAGACTAAATATATTTATTTGTTGATTTTGCTTTGCTCAGCAGACAAAGAATTTTATCTCCTCTTAGAGTACACACGTTTCTCTGGTTACCGACCACTTCTCCTCACTTATCTCTCCTCTGTCTCTTATTTCTCATTGCTATAAGCTGCCATCAGTCAGTCAGTTGGTCTAGGGTGAGCCACTCCCTCCAGAGTCTTATCTCTAGCAATGGAGTTTGTTTACTTATCAGTATGAGAAGCTGCAATTCTATAGAGCTCTGTAGCCTTGTGTACTACATTGTATATAACTAAAGCACTCATGCCACTATAACAGGAATGGCTAGAAACAGCAGAGTTGATGTCAATCACTGCCCATAGATTGACCAGGGAGTGTGAGTCTGAAGCTTCCTGTAGCTCTGTTAAACTGCATGGTGAGAAAACCCCTTTAACTTAGGTAAACAAGCTCCTGTTCCAGATATAAGACTCAGCAGGGAGTGACTCACCATGGTCGGATGACAGCTCATAGAGTAATCAGATAAGAAAGAGCATGGAGAGGTGGTTGATAACCAAGAGAAACTTGTGTACACTAGAGTAGATAAAATCACCTTTATCTCCTGAACAAAGCAAAATCAGAATATCAATGTATTTGGTAATCGTCTTCATTTACCTGTCCCTACATGTGAGAGTAAATTATTGTAGTGATACAACAGTGCTACAACTCCCAGTACATCTCCGGGCCCTGACATCTTTAAAAGTTCTGCTAGGATCTGAAGTGCGCCGGGAGTTATCTACTTTGTACAGCGTAACCCATGGAAAGGGACCTGGAAAATCACATGATATCTCGACCAATCAGACTTCACTTCTAGCGAGTAGTAACAACCTGACCGACATGTTTGACTGTCCCTATTTCCGAGCCACTGTTAATAAAGTTTTTCTTTTGAAGATATTCTCCAGGACGATCTTTTTATTTGTTATAGGGTTCACAACTGTATTATATTAAACTTTATAAATCATACTTATTACAAATAATTTTCTTGCTGTGCAAAACCATTCAAAGAGCCCTGTTCTCCCCCCACCCTATATCCTGCAAACCAAATGTTCATTGATCACATGGCCTCAGTGAATGTTTTGTCATAACTCAGTGGGTGGGCTTTGAAGCAAGGCTCAGCTCAGGAACACTCCCCTGTAGTGAGCGTGACCTGAGCAGAGAATGATCTAGCTGCATTCACCCTTCCCAGCCTGTTTGTAAGTGAATAGAAGTAATTACAATAGAGTAATTACAGTAGATGGGGAACTGTTTGGGTCCCACTGGCAGAACTCAGTAATGGGAGCAGAGGCCAGCAGTTCAGAACGGAGGGGTTGTGTACAGCTGTCATGAAATGATGACTGCAGCTCTGTACAGTTTACACAGTAACTCATGAGTCCTAGCTATCAACATTATCATGACAGCAAGTACAGAGCTGGGGGGATTGCACATTTATGACAGCACATAGACCCTAGCAGTGATAACTGTGGAGGGAAGGCCTAGATTGCAATGCAGTCTGGGACTTGTAGGAAAGAGATGCTCGAGAACTACTGACACTTCCACAAGCAGGGAGTTTCACTGCAAAAAGTGGATCTTGTGATAGATGATGAATACGGAGGCAAAAGAGTTCTCTGAAACCTTTAAACTCCCTGATAACCCCTTTAAACACCGTAAAGTTTTAGATAAATTATAATTTATGCATGTCTTGCGTATAGATTCTTTTCTTTTGATTATGTGAAAAAATTCTTGTTACCGCACGAGTTGGTCTCATACCGAGGCCAAGCCACGTTCACAAAGTCTCGGTGGCGTATATAATCAATCATATGTATGCACTCTATTGTCCTGAGGAAGCTGCCATGAGAACACGTGAAACGCGTTGATTTTAATGTGTATTGATTTTATTTTGGAAAAAACGACACGAAGATGCTGAACGCATAGTGTCATTTCCTGGCAAGACTATTCGCCAGCGACTGAAGACGCCTTGTTGTGCCAACTGAAAATTGGATTTTGGATCCCAATAACCATGTCATATATTGCTTCTCCATCACAGACATTCACATACAGTATAGGCAATGTAACCTCTTAGGGTCGTCATGGGCCGGGTTAAAAGTTGCAGTTTGGGCCGTCAGCTTTTTTTAAAGTTGGTTTTTTTTGAGCGGTTGTTTTTTTAAATTGTATTTATTTTACATATTGTGCCCTTGTAAGGTAAAAAAAAAAAAACATTTAAAGGGGTTTTGCCAGGACGTGCCTTATCTGCTAAGAAGCAAATGTAAACAAGCCACGGAGCTGAGGAGGAGAGAGGAGACACAGACTGCCAGAGCTGCATAAGGGATCGTGTGAAATGTTCACTGAAATAATCAAACTACAACTAGTGGATTCTGTATACAAAAGACAACACCTTTTCTCCACAGCAGCTTGAAAGCTTCTTGATGTTCTCTGTCATCAGATAAAGCAGGGATCTATTCAGATAATCACACTACAACTAGTGGATTCTGTATACAAAACACAACATATTTCTACCCGGTGCCTTGAAAGCTTCTTCATGTTGTCTGTCATCAGATAAAGCAGGGATCTACTCAAATAATCACACAACAACTAGTGGATTCTGTATACAAAAGACAAAATATTTCTAACCAGTGCCTTGAAAGCTTCTGCAGCTCAGTCTCATCAGATAAGAAGTGTCCTCTGTGCAAGCCCGGCCAGCAGCTCTTGTCAGGTCGTATCTAGTAGAAGCTTTGAAGTAACTAAGGGCAGGTAAGGCAGCCTTTAGCTCTCTCAGGCTGCACTTTTTGCAATCACATATATTTAGAAAAGTGATTAAAAACCCATTTTGGAGGATCCCACGTCAACATTACATCGTGGCAAAACCCCTTTAAGGGTTCACTTTTACAAAACCTTTTTTTTTGCTGATTTCCTCTGTAACTGAGGCTGATATATTAGCCCCAGTATGAGGGGAAAGAGAGTCCATGGAGTAACTGCAGAGCTGATCTCTGTCCTAGCAGCTTCTACAGTCACCGCAGGGGCCAATAATCATAGAGGCTTCTTGCTATTCTGTGTATACAGTGTTTACTAAGTGCTGTATATACAATGATGGAAAAGGTAGGGACGGTAATAAACCATTCCTGCCTTCTCCCTGGAGATAAATGTGCAGCTGGAACTCTGCCTGGATGTTTTAAAATAGATCTATAGATGCCAGACTTGGTCAATGGGCAATCGGTATCAGCATGAGCTTGGGGTGCCCCCCACCTCTTAACAGGAGCCTGATTTGTTTCTGTGAACCCTAAGTTATTTTGGGTATTTACTGATATCCTGTTTGCTTTTAATTATCTATTTAGACTTTTCTTGTAGCCATAGCTCCTCCGTTCAAAGTGGGAAAGGGACCTGGTGAGTATTCATTCAATCTATTTTTCTGGGGCACGTTTATTGTTTGAAGACACCAAAGGGGCACTTTAACTGTGAGTGGGACACTGAGGGGGCAATTTAGTTGTGTTTGGGGGCAGTGAGGGTATGTTTACACTGAAAAGGGAAATAAAGGGACATCTCTGTTTTGAAGGGGCAGTAAAGGAACAATTTTTCAGTGTAGGGATGTTAACCGGCACAATTTCTGTGGATGGAGATACAAGGGGGCATTGTTAATGTGTGGGGGCAGACAGGGGAAACCATTATTACACTGATATCCCTAGAATAGCGCTACTACTGTGAAGGGGATAAAGATGGACAATATTATTGTGTGGGGAACTATTTTCTTTTGAGGGACGACTTTGGGGAGGAACTGTTGTTTTTAGGATAATGTCAGACAAGTAGACAGTTTATTTCCTGGGATTTGGGCCACCAGTGGAGTGATTCTTGGGCCCCACCAGTGGAAGCTGATTCTTGGGAGCCCAACCAGTGGAGTGATTCTTGGAGCCACCAGGTGGAGTTTGATTCCTTGGGCCACCAGTGGAGCTGATTCTTGGGCCACCCGTGGAGCTGATTATTGGGGCCCACTCAGTTGGATGTTTGATTTCTTGGACACCACCAGGGAGTTGATTCTGGGACCAACCAGTGGAGTTGATTCGTGGGAGCCACCAGTGGAGTTTGATTACTTGGGACCCACCAGTGGAGCTTGATTCTTGGGACCCCACCAGTTGGATGTTGATTCTTGGGACCCACTTATTTGGGTGGAGTTGATTCTTGGGACCGAACTGATGTGAGTTGGATTCTTCGGGGGGACCACCAGTGGAGTGATTCTTGGGGCCCACCAGTGGAGTTGATTCTTGGGGCCACCACTGTGGAGTTGATTCGTGGGGCCCACATCCCCCGTGGAGTTGATTCTTGGGGCCTACCTACAGTGGACGTTGATTCTGGGGACCCACCAGTGGAGCTGATTCTTGGGGCCCACCAGTGGAGCTGATTCTTGGGGGGACATGTATGAAAACTGTCTTGATCTAAGACAACCAAGCAGCGTTTGCCTTTCATTTCATATAGTGCTCTGAAGAAATTAAAAGGGGGCTCTGATTGGTGGCTATGGGCTACAAGAAAAGTCTTAGACCAAGAGAGTTTTCCTACATGTCCCCCTTGGTGTCTGCCATACAGCTTCTGTACATGAGTCCACATGCCTTTTTTTATTTTGCTTTTTCTGCCTTTTTCCCTGAAAAGTAGTCACAGTCCTGCCATTCCCATGTGACCTCTATGTCCAGGAGCCCAATGGCGGTTTTCCTATTACGAGTCTGTATGAGGACACCAGTGGCAGCAGAAGGCACAGAATGGTATTGTTATAGGGGCAGCAGAATGAGGGATGGTGCTGAAAGGAATGAACCAAAGACATCTTGGTTGCAAACTCTGCAGAAATTACTGTCATGTCTAGATGAAGTCTTCATAGTCTTGGTCAGACACAGAAGAAATGAAAGACTCAATTTAGAGAAAAGGTCACCTGTGAGTCATTTGCTTTGCACAACACATGACCTGCAAGCGGCTCGCCAAGCCATGGGGCTTGCACAAACCCTAATAGAAATATAGGAATTCTGGGCGACATGTATGAATTCTAATGCGTACTTTTTTTTTACTTGGCGCCGACACTCCAGTTCTCCATAGATATAGAAGAGTGTAGAATATGACAGTACGAAGATTTTTGGCGAATAACATAGATCTTAATGCGCCAAAATTTGTATGGGCTTAGGGTGTAATGTGCCATACTTGGTGAATTTTTCTCTTTGTATTGCGCCAAAAATCTGTCGTTGTCTACACTCTCTGACTCTCATAATCCGAGCATTGATAACATTAAGAGGGCGACATGTATGAATTCGAATGCGTACTTTTTTTTTTATTTGGCGCCGACACCACAGTTCTAAATAGATATAGAAGAGTGTAGAATACGACAGATTTTGGCGCATTACATAGAGCTTAGTGCGCCAAGTTTGGCGCATTACGCTCTATTTCCATACAAAGTTTGGCGCATTAAGCTCTATGTAATGCGCCAAAAATCTGTCGTATTCTACACTCTTCTATATCTATTTAGAACTGTGGTGTCGGCGCAAAGTAAAAAAAAAAGTATGCATTCGAATTCATAAATGTTGCCCTCTATGACTGTCCAGGAGTGTTCCCAGCCAGTTTGGAGTCCGTCCCAGTCATTTTGGGGCATTTCTGGCCAGTTTGAGGGCGTTCCTGGGCAATCTGGGATGTTTCCAGTCAATCTGGGGGTGTTTTCAAGGGGTTTTTGCTCCCACCTCCTGTCAAGCTGTGCAGAAACAATTTAAAGTATACCTGAAAATCCAGATAAGCCATCCACATGAGGAGTGGAAATGCTTCTTATCGTTATATAACTTGTATCTGGCATTTTTCCTCTCTGCAGGCTCCTTCTGTGATTTTTAGCTGTCCCTGAGCTAGTGGGTGGAGACAAGCTGCTATGATGTCTCCCCATACAGTGCACTTACAGAGGAGAGCCTGCTCCCATACAGCTCTATAGCAAACCCCATTGAAGCAGTAGCATAGAGGAGTATTGAGCAGTGTAAGCATACCTCCCAACTTTTTAGAATGTTAGAGAGACATATATGGTGCATTGAGAGGATTATATTATTTTCTTATAGATCTTTATGCTTCAATAGGTTTTTATTTACAAATTAGGACAAAATCATCTAAATAGATACATTTCTATGATCCAAATTGAAACAAATTATGAAATAATATCCACACTGTAGCCTAATATGCAGGTATCAGCACGAGAGAGGCTTTTTGTGGGGATTATAGGAAATGTAATACTGCAAGTGGGACATTGAAGAAGTAAGGAGGGACAGGGGAGTTGGGTCAGAAAATAGGGACTGCGCCTCCAAAAGAGGGACACTTGGGAGGTATGGTGCAAGCATTGCTAATGCTCTGGATGAAATATAACACCAGAGCTGTCTTTGGGTCTCTCTTTGCATCTGTACCTCTTCAGCCTCTTTCCCCCTCCCTTCTCCATAGACTTCTATGGGTAGCATGTATCCAGATCCCACAGTCAGCTGACGGTCCATCTTACAAACACAACACAGATTTCAGCAGAATTTTCACAGTGAGTCCACTAAATTGAAGGAGAAATTGGCAGGTAAAAAGTCAAATGAAAAGAGGCATTGGTCATTGATAAGAAATAGTATAAAGTTTATAAGGCTATGTCTACACGGCACTGGTTCACAGTCGGATTTAATGTGGATTCAGAATTTAGAATCCGCAAAAAAATCCGACTGTAAATCCTTCCCCATAGACCTCAATAGAAAATCTGAGCAAAAACCGTAGAACATGTTCCGCAATCTGTCGAAAAACAGCAAATTATAGCACTGCTCAATGTGCGCCAAAAACCGACCGCAAAAGCAGTGTAAAAAAAACGCCAAAAACCGATAGTAAAATCCAGGATCTGACAGAATTTTACTGTTGCCGTGTAGACGTAGCCTTCCCTTGAACTGTTGATTTTAGCAAATCTTATAAAAAGATAAGTGTTTATTGAAATGTCCTGTGATAGACCTGGAATCTAGCAGCTCAATGAATGACGGTAATATTGATCTTTGTATAGCGGTTTATTTTCACCGACAGTCGGGTGGTATTAGGCTCTGTCTACACTGCACAGAAAAAAGTTTTTTCAGCATTTTTCGTTTTCTAAAAACGCTGGAAAAAACTGTAATCATCTCCCATAGACTCTATTGTAAAACCCTCCTGCTGTCTACACTGAGTCTTTTTTCTGCTCGTTTTTTTACTGGTCGTATTTTGCAACATGTTCTAATTAAAACGCAGAGCCGGCAGAAAATTTACTACAGGAGTCTATGGAAAGCGCGGACGTCTTTTGGCGCGTTTTAATTTTGGCGTGATTTTTCAATGAAAACCCTCCCAGCAGACCCAAGTCCCACCTATAATGGGTGGTAACAAAGGTTAATCCTTATCAAATTTGCATACAAGTGTCTGATGTGTTCTTGTCTGTACCATTCGTAATAAAATGATCATGCTTTGGTCGCTAACGATTTTTGCGCAATTTATATTTTTTCGCTAAAAATACGGTTTTTTTACAGATTTTCGCGCTAATAAAGTTATCTCGCTTGTGACGATAAAAATACGTTTTTTTTTACGGATTTAGGCACTAAAATCCTTTTCTTAACGTTATTAGCGCCAAAATATGTTATCTCGCATCGGACGTTAAAAATACGTTTTTTTTACGGATTCTAGCGCCAGAATCCGTTTTTTTTATGGATTTGGGTGCTAAGATCAATATCTTTAAAAAATTTTGCACTAAAAATTTTTTACGGAATTTGGTGCAATAATGCGTTTTTGGGGATTTTGCCGCTAAAATCCTTTTTTTACAGATTTTGAAGCTAATACAGTTATCTTGCTATATGCAAAGATAATGTGGGTTTTTGTGGATTTTGGTGCAAGAATCTGGTGCAAAATTTAATAAAGCAGTAGCACGCAACAGCACACAAAGGACAATGTGCTCACAATGGCTACAGTGATCTAAAGGAAGTGACTACTTAACATGTTATCTCCACCTGTAGGGTGTAGTTTACATCCAATGGCTTAATTTGTGCACACATTAAAAAGCAGAGCAAAGACGCTCCAAAAAACGCTTCAAAAAACGAAAAACGCACCAAAAAACGGCCATTTTTTCAGCTGCTTTTGACAGGAGGGGACAGAAAACTCAGTTTCATGAACGTTTTTAGTAATTCGTTTTCAGGTTGTTTTTTGCCCACTGCAGTGTAGACATAGCCTTATTCAATCGCTACATGGAGGTTATATGGGGTCATGATGTAGTGATGAGGGGTTATTTAGAGGCTGTGTACAGGACAGAGCAGAGGATGGGGCTGATTTTATCCCTGAACACTGGCAGCCACATCCTCTACTCAGCAAAATCTGTTGCTCTGTACAACCCTTCTGCTAGCGCTGACAAAGAACAGACTATTACTATTATTACTGGGTGCTCTGTGCTAGAACATAGCCTTGTCCTCTAAAATAAATCCAAGTGCGATGGGTTCTCACAGAGGAACACCAGGGCATGAAAGTATAACAATTAGTGCCACCAATTTTATATTTATTTTTTTAAAACCCTAATATGTGCTTCTCCACCCAAATGCACAAAAAAAAAAAAGTGCAACTGTGCCACACAAAAACAGTGCATTTACAGTCTATTGCAGACCCATACTAAAAAGCAATAGGCCCCCACAAACCTAAACATGTTGTTTCCTCGCCGGGCCAAAAGGCACAAGACATGGTGCCCTTCACTGCCAGAGCAGGTGGAGATCCAGATACATGCCCCAGCATCAGAATGGGGGACGAGCCCAAACATCCACCGGGAAGTCACCTAGGTGGCCGCTCCGTAGAGTGCCGGGGTTTGCAGGGGAGAAAGGAGCCTAATGGCTACACATTCTCCCCCTAGACGTCGGGAAGGTCCCAGAAGGATACTGCATCCTCTGATCCAAAAACACAAAAATCCTGACACACAAAGTACACACAAAAAAAAGGGGAAAGTAAAAATTTAAATAAAGTGTGAACTTTTTCCGCATTTTGGTTTAATAGGGGTGGGGGCCGTTCACACAAAAAAAAAAAAAAAAAAGCTTATTTGGGGGCACGGATTGCAGCTGTATTGCGCGTTGTACTGTGCTGCAATACGGCTGGAATCCGTCCCAGCCATTACGGTAATTCACAGTTCTCATAGAGAACTATGGATTCCGTCTCTCCTACCCGCTCGGCGAATCCGCCGGGCGGGGAGGAAGTGACATGCACATTATCCCGGCGGGATACGCGCCTTGGACAATGCATGTCTATGGGGCCGGCGAGCTGCGCCCCGCCCCTTATTCAACCCGTAATTGCGGGCGAAATCCGTCCCGCAATTACGGCTTGAATAAGCCGTGTGAACCAGCCCTTAGGGTATGTTCACTCGGTGTGTTCTGTCCGTGTGTACATACGTTCTTAGATGTGTGTTTGGATCCGTCTTTCAGACCCAAACACGCATAGCAGTGTGTGCTTATAATGTAAAACACGCATCAGCGTTCAGACGGGTGAACTTGCGTCTTACGGATCCGTTCAGATTATTGTCATGTCAATTCTTGATCTAAAAGACGAAGCAGGAGCCCTATTTAAAACTATAGGGTGCGATTCTGCTGCAGCCAACACGTATCCAAACACACACATGCTTGTTGGATGCGTTTTGGATCCGTCTTAGGCAGCATTTTTGGATGGCAATTTTGGATTCAAAAATGCCGTGTGAACAACCCTTAAAAAAGGGAACCTAATCCTGATAGTACCTACTGAATCAGGCAATTACTCCATAGCATCAACTGAAAAAACACTAAAAAATGGAGTCTAATAGAGTTTGTATAGAATATAAAATATAACTTTTACTTCACAATTTAAAAATTACTGTATGACTTGTTGCTCAATAAACTCCAATTAGTTTATATGCTTTTCAATATTGTGACTGTCACATATTATCATAGAAACATATTGGGTGCCACCAGATAAAGACCAGGAATTCACTTACCCTGGTATGTCCCTGGCAATGTTTGCACCGAATAAGCGGAGCACTTGCCCCAAAAAGGGCGGCCCCACGGATGCGGTGACTCTCCCTATAGACCCCTATCCTACCCTTACATTCGTCATTTTACCGTCCCAAACATGTTTTCGACCCACCACGGTCTCTTCAGGGGACCAAAAGGGTGACATATAAAGATCTGAAAATCAAAAGATCAAAAAGACGCATTGAAAATATGAAAAAGGCTGTCTTAGCCTAATCTGTTTTACGGTGCTTAAGTCTTGGCGGATTACTGTCAGCGTGCCCGCCAATTCCAACCACCAGTAAATCAGTAACTCAAAAATATACAGTATCGATAGCAGGGTCTGTACTCACCAAATAGCGGTTCAAAATGTAGAGGTCAGAAATGGGCCACAGAGCGTATGGCTCCTAGTCCCGCTGGAAGGGCTATGGTGTGCCCGCCGTCCCTTGTGAGACTGAACAAGTCTTAAATTTTGACCGGGAGCCCTTACTATTAATGTTACTGCCCGGACATCCAGATAGCATTATAAAAATTCCTCTATTGCCTGACCAGAAGGCTGGAGAACAAAGGTGTGTGCTCAGTGGAAAAGTGGAAATTAAAGGGGTTGTATCGTTTCATTAAATGGTCTTCAGAATAAGGGGACAGTGAAAACAAGCACTTGCAATTGGAAAGTCAAATTGACAAAGCTGTCTTTTTTTCACAGTATTCCTTTTCTTTGTTTTGTGTAAACCCCTGTTCCCCAGTGGCGGTCGGATCCCACCTCCTTGGGATTTCTTTGGCTGACGGCTCTACTAATTACATTCTGTCTGGCCCCCAGTCATATTTTACGGGAGCGTGCATTCCTGCCTCCCTCCCCTCAAAATAAGGGACGGCAACAATTTCACTCTGTACAGCCACCAGGTCCTCATTGACACTGCAGCTGCATCTACAAACAGAAAACAGCAGAATTGTGCCTCAGTACCAAATGCTCCTGCATAGAAAGGAGACGGATCTGTGCTCTGGAGGAGTTCATAGAAGACTGGATTCAACTGTAACAAACCTCCAACTGGAGAGAAAAGAAAATCAGTGCTCTAAGTTCATAGAAGACTCTAGACTGAATACAGGGCTGTGGTATGTAAACAGCTCTTACAAATAAGACTGCATAGGGAGGAGACAGTGACATATGGACTCAGAGAGGGGGGAGCACACTGACTCGGGAGCGAGCAGGACCAGTGAAAGGGGGGGATGATGATGTCATCCCCCCTCAGTTAAGAAACACCCAGCTGGAAGGTGAAGAAATTCCTCTGGATTTCAGGAACTGAGGGAATCAAGCTTGTAGAGAACAGCCCAACTGATGAAGCGATACATCCCCTTTAAAGTGCAAGTAAAAGTGCCATTCCTCAAGTGGGTTCCCACAAACAGGGAGTTCAGGCAAGAAAGATTGATCTAAAAAGGTCCTGATGTGTGGCCTCATTTTCTACCTAGGGTGCCATTGGTGTCATGTTGCACTGCAGGTGATAGACTCCTATTGAGGGATATTTACCCTATGTATCTAGATATCACCTTCCTTAAGCCTGTGTATACTATACATAATCCGTATATAGCTTTATACCCTTTTTTACATCTATTTTGTTCTCTGAGGAACCTTCTCTATTGAAGGGGAAACACAATGGGACCTTTTCGGTGCAATCCTTCTTTCTGCACCATTAGAAATGAGGGTTTTTGTAGGGTGAGTGCTGTCAGAGGAGCTGCCCTTTTCGGGGCGATGATCCCGCAGTTAGATAATGGAAGAGGAGGATAAGTGTAGAATATTTTTGGTCCCTTCACTCCCCACCCATTACATGGAAGTTCTTATCCTTGGTATATCTATTTCGGACTTGCAGGACTATGGAATGTTATACCAATTGGACTATCCCTTGGAACTTCAGGACTTCATTCATCTTATCGTGAGTTAATAACATATTATTATTAAATTTATATATGTCCGGGTTCTTTTTTAGGATATAATTTTGAGGGGATATGTTTCGGGAAGTAAATAGTTTTTTTTATCTAGTCATTATTAAAGGATAGTTTTTAGTTGGGTTTTCTTTCAGGCAGTGAATTGTCTCTAAATTCCCAATGTTTGGTATTGATTTTTGTCTAGTGTTGAGGAGAAAGCACTCCAAAACAGCTGTCTGCAGATGAGTGTCAGGTTGGCATTAATCCCATTCACATTGTAAGGTTTAGTGACTTGAGAAACTTGACCAGAGATGTGAATTGAGAGCCTTATTGAATACAGCCTGTAACCAGAAATGGTCT